>QJNZ01000001.1:385201-516623 GCA_004155055.1 Monosporascus sp. CRB-8-3 | reverse complement strand
ATTAAATATATTTAATTATATAAATTTTATAAAATAAAAATAAAATTATCATTTTATAAAAGATATATTTATTAAAATATATAATTTAATTACACTTTATTATTTCTAGATTTACATATATATAATTAAAATTTAATAACATTTTTCTTTATTTAATATTTTATTTTTTTAAAAAAAATATTTTTTATAAAAGTTTATATTAAATCATATTAAATAAAAACCCCATAAACTATTTTTAAAATTTAATTATAAGTTTTAACTTAGTAATAAAGTAATTTAAAAAGGTTATTATTAAATTAAGATTAATAGTAAAATTATTAAAAATTAACTCGTATTATTATAATATAAATATATTATAAATTATAAAATAAAATTTAAATAATATTTTATTATTTAATTTGAAATAAATATATCTTTATAGGTTAATAATTTATTTAAGTTATATATATAAAGGTTTAATATATTTTGTTAATTTTTATATTATAATATATTTATCTTAATTTTATTATATAATATATATTTATTATATGCGCAATATAACATTATATATTATAAAAATACTTTTTACATAAATATTATATAACGTTAACTATTATTAGAATTCGAATAATTATTATAAGTATTTTTCTTAATTTGTTATTAATTTTTAAATATCGCGCGTTTAGGTGAAAACAGCTATTCATTGTTAGGGTCATTCATTAAGTGGGGTCCGAGGTTAACGCGCCACTTACTTTTAAAGTTATTAATAATATAACCTTTTAAGGTAAATAAAAATATCTTAACAACTACTTATTCGATAAATTTTATATTAAGTAAAATATATAATAATATAATCCGGATTATCGTCGTTATTTTTTTTCGCTTTTAAAAAATTTATTTAATTTAGCCGTATTTTAATAAAACGTTCTTTTAAAACGGCTTTTAATCTTACCTTTACCTTTTTAACTGATATTTTTTATATAATCTTTATTTAATTCGGGCTTTATATTTTTACGTTTTTTAAGTTTCGATTTATCGATAATAATAATTAATTAATTATTATAAATATCGGTAACGTTTAATTTTTTTTTTCGTTAAATGCCTTTTTAATTTTATAAAATAAAATTCGCAAGGTAAAATTTCCGAAAATTAAATCGATTTTTACTAAGGATTTCTAATAATATATATATTCCTAAAAGATTTAGGCGTTTTAAAACCTAAATTATATATTTACGTATAAAAATGGAAATATAAAAAAAATAAAAATTAAGTTAAGTTTACATATTTCCGTTATTTAACTTTAAAAGTTAACCTATTTATTATTTAACGTTTTTAATTTATTAATAAATTAGAAACCTATAATTTCTTAACCTTTTATAATATATTTTAAAACTATTAAAACTTTTTTTAAGCGTACGAAAGCTTTTAAAAGAAATCCGTTTCATTTATAATTTTAAAAACACGTTCAAAATAGCGTTTTTAAAACTAATAACGGAACTTTCGTTTTAATATAGAAAAATACCTATGTTAAAAGGTTAAAAAACGTATAAGGCGTAGGTAAATAAAACAGCGATATAGATTTTATTTTAAAAATATATTTATATAAAGGTTTCGGTAATATAATTATTATAACCGTTAATAACTAAAATTCTTTAATTTTTAAAGTTCGCCGGCTTAATATAAAGAACAGAAACCTTATATAATTACTTTAAGTTAATTTCGATAATAATCCAGCCGTTTTTGAAAATAGTAAAATATTAGTTTTCGTATGCTTTAGTATTAAAATTAAAAAATTATTATTATTATAGGTTATTATTATTAAAGATAATAAATAGTAAAAAACTTGCTAGTTAACGTTAAAATAAGTAATTATAATAATTTAGTACCGTTTAAAGGTATTCTTTAGGAATATAAATTTTTAAAGCTTTAACCGAAGATTAAAAACTTTTTTATACTCTTTATTATCCCGATTCTATCGGCGTTATATTTATTATATTACTTAATAACTTTAATAACCGGTAGTTCTAAACGCTTAAATAATAGGTTAATAAAAATCGAGAAAACTTTACTTAAGCGTTTATAATTAATCGCCGTACCTTTAAAAATCTTAATTTCAAGATAATAGCGAAAAAACGGGTTATTTTTTTTTCTAAACGTTTAAATTGCTATTATTAATAAAAAATTATTAAACGTATAAACGAAATCGGAAATATCGTGGTATATAACTTAATTAGCTTTATATAATAACCTTTTCCCGTATAAATATATCTTTTATTAGCCTAGTAACTTTTAAACGTAAAATATAAAAATCTTTTATATTTTACTTTATTTTTTACTTACACCGTACGGAACTAAGTAAAAGAAATCTATATCGTTCGAAAAAGCGGATTTTAATAAAGAAAAAGATGTTTTTTTTTTCTAATTTTTAAACGTTATTAAATGGGTGTTTATAAAGAAAGAAGTTAAAAGTAAATCGGAATACGTTGCAGATGTAAGGTGGCGCGTTAAGGGGGTGGAGCGTAAGAGTAAGGGGTTCGACTTATTTATTAAATCGTAATTTATTTTATAATAATAACTAGTTTTTCTTAAAAAAGAGAATTTTATATAAAAATATTAAATTATTTTTATCGGCAAGCCATTCTAGTACTTTTTAATTTTTTTCTTTAAAAATAACGTTTTTATTAAATTGTTTTAAAAATTATTTTAAAAGTATTCGTTTAAATAATAATAAAATAAATAAAGGTAAATAATAAAACGGTCGATATAAATATAACTAGGTCTTAATCATTTTATAGTTACAAGCCTAGGTACTTATTTTAAATATAGCTGGTTTAAGTACTTTATTATAATAATACTAAAGAATAACTAGGTCGAATCTATCTTAGAACGCCGTTTTTTTAAGTAGCACCAGCTTATAAAAGCTAGATTAATTAAAAACTTCGACTTTATTACTATATCGGCGATAATTAAAATAATTAAGAGCTTTAAAAACTAATTAAATTATTCGTATACGTAATTAATTATTTATTATCGTTTATTAAGATATTTATTTCGTTTTTTTTGTTCTTATTAAAAAACAATTTTAAAAAATATTTTCTATATATATTTAACGTATGATATAAGCGAACGAGCTATATAAACAAGCGAACTAATTTTCTTAACTCTTTAACCTTTTAACTAAAATTATAAATGTTTTTAACGCTAATAATATAAAACGTTTTATATAAAAAATTATAATAAAATAGTTATCTCGGTTAAAAAAATAAAACTCGAAACTTAACTTAGAAAACCAACGCCGATTAAAAAGAAATCTATTATTAACCGTATCTCTCCCTAGAGGAGACGTAACCGTGGAACCAAATTGAATAAATAGATAGATTATGCTATTAGTTGCTAAGCTTTACCAAGCCTTAACTTTCTTACAGACTGCTTTATTATGCAAGCCCTTATCGACAACCATTTTTAACCGAATTCTGGACGGTTTTCGCAATCCGGAATAGCCGGACAAACTATCGCTTGTAATCCTCCAGCTTATATCGAATTAAAAGTTAAACTTCGAAATTTTTAAACCTTTTACCGTTTATATCCAGCTTTTTTAATAGTTTTTTTTATACGGTCGATATTTTTTATTATAAAATCGTTTAACTTTTAATTATTTTTATTTATATAAATTAAATTATATCCGAAAATTAAAAGTAAAATCCGATTTTTTTAAGAAAAATTAGTTAAATTAACGGAAATATCGATATTTTTAATTTGTTTTAAAGTTTTATTAAGCTTAAAAACTTTAAAAAAAAAAATTTTCCGTAAAGATTTTATAATTACGGAATACCGGTATTTTATAGTAAAATTTACCCGGCATATTTCAGCTATTTTAATTAATAAGGATTCGAAAAGGTATCGTAAAATCGATCGAAATTAAAAGTAATTAATTTTAAAATCCTAGCCCTTTTTCCTAGTTAATATATAATATTTTTAATTATAGGATTAGCAAAAGGTCGTAAAGTAGCTATCTTATACGGACTTAAAGTTTACCGCAAAAAGCTTAATATCTTTTAAGTTATTATATTCCAAAAAATTCCCCTTACAGAACTATAAAACCAAAGGGCATAAGGTTTATCAAGGTTAAAACTTATCGGCATTACGCGATAATCGGCTTCGGAATAAGGCTTTTCGTAATTAAGGCGTATAATTTATTATTACCGTAAAAACTATTAATAATTGCCGTATTTAAAAATGCTAGGTAAAATATTTATCGTATTAATTATTAATATAATTACTTTATATCTTTAGCTCAGCCTAGATAATACGGCTTAAATTTAATAACCTTATATTATTAACCGTATCTTTAAGTTAAATAGGAAACCGTTTTTATCCAGCTTTAATATATTAACAATATAACGAATTTATTATTTATATAATATGTCGTAATACGTATTAAAATTAATTAAACCTTTAGTTTTATTAAATAGTTAAAAAATTTAAAATATATTTAATTCGAAAATGAAGTATTAAAGTGTTTTATATAAAAATTTAAAAATGTTTCGTAAATAATTTAAACTTATTTAAGTAATAATTACAAAATTCGGTAGTAGAGAAAAATTGTTTATAATTTCGATAAAACAAAGTTTTTAATATATTTTCTTATAATAATAAATATAATAATTATAAGTATCGAAAAACGTAAAAAACGTAAATAAACATAATAAAAATATAGTTTCCTTTATAATAATATAAATTCTTATTTTTTTTTAAAATTTAACCTTATTTTTATTTATTTATTTTACCTGAAAAAAAAATTCTTTTACTAGGTTACCGATAACTTACGTTTATTCTATTAAAAAATTACTATAAACGAAAATAATTAAATAGTAAATAAATTAAATATAAATTAAATTAAATATTTTGATATATATATTAATACGCGTAGGTTAATAGCCTAGTATTTACAAGCCTAAATGTTTCTTTTAATTAATATAAGCTTAAGTGCTTTACTTTAATTAAGAGATTTGCCATTTCTATAATAGCCCTACTTTTACCTAGTATATACCTGATATTCCTATTAATTCGTACTTAATTTTCCCTTAAGAACCCTTCTATATAAAATATTAGTATAATATATTTATTTTTACTTAATTTATTAAAATATAACTATATTAATAAAACTTCTAATAAATTTATATAATATTATAATAATAATTTTTAAGATTAACGTATTTAAAAATATTTTAATGTCTTTATAACTTTATATAATAATTAATTATTATTAATTATCGCTAAATTAAGTATATATATATTTAATTTTAATTCGAAATAATTTATTATATATAAAAAATAATATTTTCCGTAGAGGAGACGTAATCGTAGAATTAAATTAAACAAATGGATAAATTATATTATCGGTTACTAAGCTTTATTAAACCTTAACTTTCTTATAGATTACTTAATTATACCCTATCGACGACTATTCCTGACCGAATTTTAAACGGTTTTCGTAATCCGAAATAGCCGGATAAATTATCGTTCGTAATTTTCATTATATCGAACTAAAAGTTAAATTTCGAAGTTTTTAAACCTTTTATTACTTATATTTAATTTTCCTAGCAATTCCTTTATACGGTCGATAATTTCCATTATAAAATCATTTAATTTTTAATTATTTTTGTTTATATAAACTAAATCGTATCCGAAAATTAAATATAAAATTAAATCTTTTAAAAAAGGTCGGTTAGATCGACGGAGGTATCGATATTTTTAGCTTATTCTAAAGCTTTATAAAGCTTAAAAACTTTTAGAAAAACGTTTTCCGTAAAGATTTTATAATTACGGAATACCGGTATTTTGTAATAGGAATTGCTCGGTGTGTTTTAATTATTTTAATTAATAGGGATTTAAGAAATTGTAAAATCGATCGAAGTTAAAGTCGTAGGAGTATTAAAGGGTCGTAAAGTAATTATTTTCTACGGACTTAAAATTTACCGTAAAAAGCTTAATATTTCCTAAGTTATTATTTGTTTTTTAAGAAATTCCTTTTACCGAATTAGTTAAAGGGCATAAGGTTTATTAAAATCGAAATTTGTTGATATTACGTAATAATCGGTTTCTGGATAAGGCTTTTCCTAACCGAAACGTATAATTTATTATTACCGTAAAAACTATTAATAATTGCCATATTCGAAAATATTAAGTAAAGTATTTATCGTATTAATTATTAATATAATTATTTTGTATCTTTAATTTAGCCTGGATAATATAGCTTAAATCTAATAACCTTATATAAAAAATAATATATAATAATAACTAAATTTAAATAACGATATTTAAAATTTAAAGTATTTATAACGTTTAAAATTATTATTACTTTAAATATTATAAATAATATTAAAAATAGCGATAAGGTTATAAATAGTAGTATTCTTTACGTATTACCTCGTTTATTATTACTTTTATCGTATTTATCGCGATAACATATAACCAGTCGGTAATTGGTATTTTTAAGTGCCTGCGGCTGGTGCGTTTAGGCCGCAGCATTTACTTAGGACAGCCTTTGTTTAGAAACCATTCTTTATACAGCCAAATGTATATATAAGGGCGATTGCCCTTAGATTTTTTTTAATTTTTCCTAGAATAACTATGTATTATTCGTTAAACTTTTATATTTAATTATTATAACTATTAATATAGTAGTATTTTTTAGTTAATTAATAACCGTAATATATTAAACAAAGTAATTATTTATAAGTTAATTTAATAAAGAAAGTATAAGATTTAAAAAGAAGTTATTTAGTTAACTTAAAAGAAAAATAAACGGTTAATAAAAGTAAATAAGTAAGAATATATTTTAAAACAGTTTTTTATAATCGAGAAAAGTAATTTACTTAATAAGGGTTTTATTTTTATACGGGATAGAAAGTATACGAATAACGATTTAATTTTTTTTTAATTAAGAGGATTTTTAAAACGAAAAGTTTAATAATAAAAGGGAAGAATAAAAGCGCGTAATAAACGTAACGGTAAGAAAGAGATTTATTTTTAAGATTTTTTTAGAAAAAGTTTTATTACTTTAATAACGATAATTACGAGATTAATATAAGATTTTTATATAAAAATAATAATTTTAATTAGAATTAAATAAGTTTTACACGCCTTTAAGTATTAATTAAGGTGGGATTAAAAAGGACGTTAAGGTATAGAAATAAAAATATAAGTTAATTAAAGATAAAATTAAAAATTTAAATTCATTTAAAAAAATCCGATAATATAATAAAGCAAATAAATAGTATTTGCAAGGTAAAATGCGATTAAGGTATCTAGCTAGCTATATAGGAAGCTGATCTATTTATTAAGTACGTATACGAAAAATTACATAAACGCAACCGGGGAACACCCCCTTAAAAACCGTCCCTTCTTAGCTAAGGGCCGGAAAAACGCAATACGGGTTATATAACACGGCAACTAACGGTAAAAACACCCGATTAATTAATTGGTTCCTAACGCCCCTAATCGTAACTAGTCCTACCAGCCATTTTTTAATTGTCGCCGATACGGTAGCGGAGCCGAAGCCCCAATTGGTCTAGCTCCTTTTAGGTTGGCGTTACCTAAAGAAACGGTAACCCAAACTGGATTTAAACTAGCTGTCTTTTAAAATCAACCGAAACAAAATGCCCAAACCTGTCGTAATTAAAAAAGACACCCAGGCTTGCAACAACTGAGCTATTAGGCCAATAAATAGTATTTAAAACGATTATTAGATATATTTTAATTCGGGAATATATTTTAATAAAAAACGTTTTAATTAAAAACGATACGGAATTTACGAAATGTAAGTATACGTAAAAGCGTTTTACGAGACGTTTAAGGGACGGGAAGTTTGTAAGAAGTTTTTATCGCCGTTAAAGGCGACGTAGAAGAGATTAACCCTTTAAGAGAAAACGAAACGAAGTTAAGAAGGTGGTTTATTAAAAAGCCCGATTTTCCGAAATGGGAAAAGAGCAAAGAAAAGAAGTTACGTAAAAAAAAAAATATATATATATAGTACGTAAGAACCCCGGCGATTCGGATAGGTTATTTTTAGATTTGTTTAAAGGTTTCCGAAAATAGAAAAAATGTCGTAATAGTTCCTTTAATATTTCCGATAGTTTTTTAAGCTTTAATAATTTAGATAATTTTAATAAGTTAGATATTTACTTAAAGAAAAAAAGGATTTTAAGAAGTTTAATAATGTTATAAAGTTACGTTAAAAGCGTTTTAATTTTTTGTTAAATAAGGAAAATTATTTAGCAAGTAAAGTTAACTAAAAGCTTGAAAATAATATTTTAATTTTTACCTTTAAAGAAATTAATTATAAAAACGAAATAAAGTTAAGATAATTTAATTAATTACGTTTTACGAAGGTTATTATTAAGACGTATAAAAAGGCGTTATTAAAGCTAATTATAAGTTTTAAGAAAAAAATAAAGATATTAAAGATTTTTAGGAAAATTTACGTAATTATAAATAAAGTTAGGTAAAGGTCCTTTTAGAAAAGTTTAATATAATTATATAAAAAACACTCCGTATAATTTATTACGAAATTTTCGAAATCGTTACGAAAGGTTAAGGGCTATAATATAAAACTCAGATTAAAGAAATATATTATCATGTTTTTTATTACTATAAAAAATTACAGAAGTAATTAATATAAAACGATTTAATTAATGCTTATGTAAATTAGTTATGTTTTTAATAGTTAATCGACAATTTTAATAACGAATTTTATAACTGTATTAATAAAAAACCGAGAAGTTTTATAATATTTAAAAAGGTGAAAGAAAAGGAAATAATAATAATAATTTTAAAAATAAAAGGCCCGTATAAAATAAGAACGAAAAGTTATTTTAATTCAGTTATAGTAAGAATAAGTATATAGTAAAAGATTACTTTAAGCCGTAAAAAAAGAAAAACGGTAAAGGTAAAAAAGAACAACGTAATTAACGTTAAGGTAATAATAAATAAAATAATTAAAGTAATAATTTTCGTAACGTTTATAGCGGTAATAAAAACGAAAAATAATTTATTTTTAATAGTTTAAAAAATTTGTATTAATTAAATCGAAAAACTTCTAACGTTTACGTTAAAGAATATAAGTTTAAAAACTTTATATAGTAGTACGATAAAATAATTTAAAAAGAAACTTAAGGAGCTTTAATAGCTGAACGTTTTAAAACCTAGGGAATTTTAATAGTTAAACGTTTTAAAGCCCGGGAAGCCTTAATAAATAAAGTACTTTAAAGTTTAAGTAATTAATTGTTTTAAGTTATAAAAAGGCAAGCGATTTAAAAGAACTATTATAGAAATGTTAAATTTTTATATGTTTATTTTTTTATAAAAACGAATGTTAATATTACGAATAATATTAATAACATTAAAAAAATATTATAATAAATAATAAATTAAAGAGAATGTAAATTATAAAAAATAAAAAATGCGTAGTTCTTATTTTTATTAATATCGTTAAATAACTTTTAAAAAGACTTAATAAAGAAAAAAAAGCAATTATAGTTAAATATGCGTTATATATTAATAATTTCTTATTGAAAGTATTTTCCGAGGAGATATTTTATAAAAAGAGAAGTTATTTAAATCGTAATACCTTAATAAATTTTAATAAGATTTAATTATTAATAATTAATATTTTTTATGCAGGGTCGTTAGGTTCAAGCCGTATTATCCAGGCTAAACCAAAGATACGAAATAATTACATTAATAATTAATACGATAAATACTTTACCTAATATCTTTAAATACGGCAATTATTAATAATTTTTACGGTAACGATAAATTATACCTTAATCGTAAAAAACCTTATCCCGAAACTAATTACGCAATACCGACAAGCTTCGACCCTAATAAACCTTATACCCTTTACCTAGTTTAACAAGGGGAATCTTAATAATTCAAAAAATATTAAGCTTTTTACGGTAAACCTTAAATCCGTATAAAATAGTTACTTTATAACTTTTAGCCAGTCTTACGATTTCTTTAACCTCGATCAATTTTAAGGCACCTTTTTAAACTCCCATTAATTAAAATAACTAAAACATACCGGCTAAATCCGAATATAAAGTCCTAATATTCCGTACCTCCGGAATCTCGACGGAAACGGTTTTAATTAAATTACTTAACTTAAATAAAATAATCGGCCGAATAAAATATATCGATATTTTTATCGATATTAATAACCTTTCCGAAAAAAATCGGATTTTATTTTTAATTTTCGGATACGATTTAATTTAAAACGGTAAAAATAATTAATTTTTGCATAAACTTATACTAAAAAATATCCGGTTTATAGAAATATTACTGGCAAAACTGGAAAATAATAATAACAAACTTAAAAACGTCGAAATTTAACTTTTAAATCGATATAAAAAAAATTACAAACGATAATTTGTCCGGTTATTTCGGATTACGAAAACCGTCTAGAATTCCGTTAAAAATGGTCGTCGATAAGGGTATAACTAGGTAATCTGTAAAAAAGTTAGGGTTTAGTAAAGCTTAGCAACTAATAGCATAATCTATCTATTTGTTCAATTTAATTCCACGGTTACGTTTCCTTTAGGGAGAATTAATGTTTTTTATAAAGAACCTTTTTTATAATTTTATAAAAACCTAAAGTTTATTTTTAAGGTTCCGAATTTAATAAACGATAAAAACTATTAATAAAAATACGTATTAAAGAAGGTATCCGATAAGAAAAACGGCAATAACTTAGTAGATAATTGAAAATGCGTATTTTCGAACGTTTTTAAAAACGGAAAGGTCTTAATAACGAACGAAGTTATAAAAATCTATTTTTTAATACCGTTATTATTATTATTTTAATATTAAACGATTAATATAGATTATTAAAAGGTTTACGGGGATAAATTTAAACTTTAACGATATAAAAAATATCTTTTATACGGTGCACGAAAACAAAATACGGGAAATATTATTTATAAATTTTTAAAAATAAAGGAAATATATAAAAAAGATTATTTAATACGATATAAGGTTGATTAAGTTTATTAATATTAAGAATAAAAGTTATTTTAGTTTTATTATAAATAATTTACTACGTTTTAAAAAATATGATTTATTTAAAAATAAAAATAAGGTTTAATAAAATTTATAAACGTATATAACGTATATTATAAAACGTTTAAAAACGTTATTATAAAATAAAAAATAAAAATAATAAAAATATAGATTTTACGTTTTAACAGTAATAAGGAGTTTAGTATAACGATAATTAAAAACTTTTACGTTGCGGAAAGTATCGAATTAAAAGTTTTAAGCAAATATAATTTTTACAGAATAAAGTATATACGATTTTTAAGTAAATAAAACTTTTAATATATTTTTAAAATAAGTTAATTTACGGTAAAGAATATAATATTAATCGAATATTTTAAAAACGTATTCGAAATAAACGAATTATATAAACTTAATAACGGTTATTTCCGAAATCTTGGTAATAGAAATATAATTTTAATTAATTTAAATGATTAAATTAAATTAGAAAAATTAGTAGCCCGTAAAGAAAAAAAACGTTATTAAGGTATTAAGAGATATATAGTGATAAAATATAACTGTTAATAGGCGGTAAGTTATTTATAATATTAAATATCACTATTTATAAAAACTTAAAAAAGCTAGGTAAACTTTTTAACTTTAAAAATATTGTTCGATTATTTGTATAGCTTATATAAAAGAATTTAAGATATCGTTAAAAGCAGGGCGTAAAAATAAAAAATAAAAATAATGTTATTTTAAAGAACGATACGGAGTAAAAAATTAAGTAAGTTAAACGTAAAAAAGGACGTTCGAAAAAGATTATTTTTAACCTGTATATTTTAAAAGCCTTAAATAAAGGCTTAAAATTAACTTTAACTTAAAAGGGTGAAGGGAAAAATAATTTATCTATTTTCTATTTTAACTTATTAACGTTAAATAACGATAAAAATTATCTTAATAACTTTAAAAATACCGATTAAGTTATCCGGAACGTTTATAAATATAAATAAGTAATTAATATATTAAATAGTAATAGTTATAGGTCATTTATTACTATAAATAACGGCTTATTTTTAATGGAAATTATAAAAAACGTAAAATAAAAAAAATATTATTTAAGGTTATTTCTATAAAGATTAAAAAGAATTTTCGTACGGAACTTTTAAATTTATACTTTTTAACAAAGTTATTTAAAATTATTTTATAAATATTAAATAAATATTAAAACAAAATACGTTTATAAAAAAGTTAAATAAGTATAGGGTACGTATTTACGTAAAAAGATTTATATAATAAAAAAAATTAATTATAACGAAACCGTAATAAATACCGTAAAAGCAATATATTAAAAATTTTTAATAGCGTTAACCACCTTTTTAACGCAGTATATATCTTAAATAAACTTTATTATTACGTATTTAAATAGTAAATTAAAGGAAAATATTTATACAAGGTCGTTAGGTTTAAGTTATATTATTTAGGCTAAGCTAAAAATACGAAGTAATTATATTAATAATTAATACGATAAATACTTTACTTAATATTTTCGAATACGGTAATTATTAATAATTTTTACAGTAATAATAAATTATACGCCTTAATTACGAAAAGCTTTATTCCGAAACTAACTGTTACGGAATACCGATAAGCTTCGACCCTGATAAACCTTATGCTTTCTGGCTTTACGGTTCGGCAAAGGGAATTTTCTGGAATATAAATAATAATTTAGGAGATGTTAAACTTTTCGCGGTAAATTTTAAATCCGTATAAGATAGCTGCTTTACGATTTTTTGCCAGTTTTACGACTTTAACCTCGATCGATTTTACGATTAATAAAAAAGTATTAATACGATAACCAGGTGGAAAATATTTAATACTAAATTATTTTTTCGAATTTTCATTAATTAAAATAACGGAAATATACCGGGCAATTCCTATTACAGAATACCGGTATTCCGTAATTATAATGTTTTTAACGAAAACGTTTTTTTAAAGTCCTTAAACTTAATAAAACTTTAGGACGAGCTAAAAATATCGATATCTCCGTCGATTTAACCGACCTTTCTTAAAAAAATCGGATTTTGCTTTTAATTTTTGAATACGATTTAATTTATATAAATAAAAATGATTAAAAATTGGATAATCGTATAATAGAAAATATCGACCGTATAAAAAAATTACTGGGAAAGCTGGATATAAACGGTAAAAGGTTTAAAAACTTCAAAGGTTAACTTTTAGCTCGATAAAAAAAGGATTACGAACGATAATTTATCCGGCTGCTCCGGATTACGAAAACCGTTCAAAATTCGGTTAAAAATAGTTATTAATAAGGGCTTGCATAACAAAATAATCTGTAAAAAAGTTAGAGCTTAGTAAAGCTTAGTAACCGATATTACAATCTATCTATTTATTTAATTTTATTCCACGGTTACGTCTCTTTTAAAAAGAAAGGAAAATATTTATATAAAACAATTTCCGATATTAAAAATTTACTTTAATATGTATTTAAAAGATAAGAAAATATATAAGTTCTCTTTTAAAAAAGTTATTAAGCTGATAAATTTATTATACGGGCTAAAGTAAACCGGAACTGCTTAATAAAAAAAAGTAAGAAAAATACTTACGAAATAAGGTTTTTATCCGTTAATCTCGGATAACGCGATATATTATAATTTTAAAACAAAAAACGTTGTCGCCTTATATATAAATAACTTCCTGTTTTTCGGCTTTAATAAATAACGTTTTAAAACTATCGTTAAAAGAATTTAAATAATATAAATTAGTATTTAAATATACGAATTATTCGTTTCTTATTAATAAGAAATATATAAGGTAAAGTGCTATTAAGGTATCTAGCTATATACATACAAGGAGCTGATTTATTTACTAAGTATATGCATAAACTGGTTTTTTATAAACGTAACCGGGAAACATTTTTTAAAAACCGTTTTTTTAACTAAAAACCGGAAAAACGTAATACGAATTATGTAATACGGTAATTAACGGTAAATACATCCGATTAATTAATTAATTCCTAACGCCCTTAATCGTAACTAGTTCTACTAGCTATCCCTTAATTATCGCCAATACGGTAGCGGAGCCGAAGCCCTAATTAGTCAGCTTTTTTAGGTTAGCGCTACCTAAAGGAACGGTAACCCAAGCTGGATTTAAACCAGCTGTCTTTTAAAACCAACCGAAACAAGGTACCTAAGCTTGTCGTAATTAAAAAAGATACCCAGGTTTGCAACTACTAAGCTATTAGGCCTAATAAGAAATATAAGTTTAAATTAATAATAATATATTAAAAAATTAGTAAAATTAATTAGTTTAAATTAAATTAAAAAAGAACTTATATTATTCGTTAAGAATTATTTAAAGTACGTTATAAAATATAACGGCGTAATTAAATTTATATATATATATAAATTTAATAAAGAAAATTAATTTTTTAAGTTATATTAATAAATTAAATATAACGGTTATAACGTTAGCTTAAATAAAGTTTATACGAAACTCGTTATTTAAATATTAAAAATATATTAAAAAATTACCGAAATATTTAAATAGTATATTAAATAGATTTTTTCGATAGAGGAAATTATAAAAAGATTATTTATATTACAAATATAACAAATTAAACTTATTCGAAATAATAAATATAAACTTTACAAATATTTATAAATTAATAGAATTTATAATAAATTATATTTTTTTTATAATTAACACGTTTATTTTATATATCTCAATGTTATAAAATATTATTATTAAATATATTACAGAAATAAAATACGTAAAAATAAAATTAACAATTATAAAAATATTTAAAATTAAAAACTTTTCCATAAAATTAAAACTTATATTTAAAAATCTTATTCGTTTTTTAAAAAATAATATAAATTCGTTTAATTAAATAAGAAAAAGTAAATAATACGAAAAAAACGTTATATTTAAAATAAATATTATTATGTATATAAAAAATTCCGAAAAGAAAATTAATTTTTAATACGTAAAATATAAAAATAATCTTATTAACGGATTTATAAAGTTATTTAATAAAGTAAACTTCGAACGGTTTATAATTAACTTAAATCTTAAAAAATATAAAATAAATAAAAAAGTATTTAAAGTTTAATTAAAGTAATTAATAATAATAAATAATGTTAAATTCCTCTTATATAGAAAAAAAAGTACTTTTTTATTAAAACCTATTCTTTTTACGATTATTCGAAAACATTTATTTGCTTATTAATTTTAACATTTTAATTTTTTATAACATTATTTATTTATATATACCTATAACCTTTACGTTAATTTTTACTTAAAAACGTTAATATTTTATATATAACTATAAGTAAATTATATTATATTCTTTAGGTTGTAATTCCTATATGTTCTGGTTCTAGATTATTAATGTGAGAACAGCTAGATATAACCTCCAACCTCTTTGTTCTTATAATTCTAGGGCTACATTAAAGCCCTTTTAATCCTTTTAACGTTTTAACAATAAATTACTACATCTGCCGATACGCCTTTATAGCTCTAGGGTTACTATAAAACCCTTTAAACCTTACCGTCGCCTTAAAAGCTATTAAAAAGTTTTTTTATCCGTCCTGTATAAATCCTCTAACCCTTCCGAAATAAAGCTAGCCTTGTATTTTGTACGCTTTAAGCTATTATTCCTCCGTTTCGGGTAATTTTTCGTCATATAGCCGTATTTATTACAGATAAAGCAAAGTAGCTAATCTTCTTTATTCCATAAGGGTTTATTCCGCCGGTTCGCGTTATAGTTATTACTATTTCCTTTTTTTGCGTTTTTTTTCTTCGATATTTAGCGACAAAGTTATTATATACTTAATTTACCGTTATAGTTAAGTATTAACGAAACATTCTTTTTATTCGGCCTTTTTAAATATCGCCGTTATAATTTTTATTTCGAATCGAATTAATAAACATAGTAACTTATTATTTAACGTTAATAAATATATCGATTTCGTTATACCGCCGTATTAGGTTTTTAAAGTTAATTATATAATTTAACGCCGATTACTTTTAATTTTATATAACGAATTAAAGCTACGTTTAAAGATTTATTTTTTAATCGATTTTTTTTATTCTATATAAACGCTTTAATACCTTACTTATCTCCGTTCCTCTTATAAATTCAATAACGATTACTATAAGGGCTTCCTTAACGTTAATAACAACCGCAACGGCTAATTTAGCTTTATTAATATAAGTAAGCTTCGCTAAATTACCGTTACGGTACTTAATCGTTATTAGGGTTACTTAAACAGCCGTTTTTCATATTTCTTAATTATTATTATTTCGAAAGCAATATTCTTCGCTAAGCTTAAACTTAAAATCTTTCTAATCCAGGTACGTATCCTTCTTTTATTTTTCGTTAGATAACGTGGCGAACGCCTTTATCAGTTGTTCTATATTAAAGCCCTCCGGCTAACCCACGTTTTTTCCAGACGCTGTTCCTTTTCTAGTTGCTATCTTGGCTCTTTCTGGTCCTTTCGGACGTCACCACGTCGACGAGCCTCTACTTCTAATCGATAACGGCTACTGCATATGCAGACGCTTTTCTTTCAAACCGAAGCGATTAAGGGAGCTTCAAAGCTTTTTTCTCTAAGGCCGAGCCGGTTCTTTTCGACAGATCTGCTTTTAAGCGCCCTTACGCCGAGCCTACCGTTCCAAGCCTTCTGTACCGAAGCGGAGCGGTACCTCGAATGCAACACAAAATGGGTAGATCAGGATGTTAATTTTACCAAAAGACGGAACCAGAAAATGCTACCATGTGGGCAAATTGTGTTGCATTCTTCAGGCTGTAGTTCCTATGTATCCTAGTTCTACGTTACTGGGGTGGGAGCAGCTAGATATAGCCTCCAGCTTCTTTGTCCTTGCAATCCCAGGGCCACATCAAAGCTCTTTTAATCCTTTCAACGCTCCAACAATAAATCACTACATCTGCCGACAATAATTCATAATTACTTAATATTTTTTAATTAACCGAAAAAAAACCTTTACTCGATAGTTTTTTATTAAAAAAACCCTAAAAAATAACAATTTTAATTATTTATTAATATTACCGTTAAAAAATAAATTTAATTTTTAAAGTTATACAACCTTTAATGTAGCAGGTTAATATATATAAAGCATTTTCTTATATTAACGCTTAACTGAATCCGAAATATTTCGGAAAAAATAAGCCCCGTATTCCGGGGCGGTTACGAAAAAACGGTAAAATAAAAAAACCGGTTTTTTAATATAACGGTTAATTACGTAACCTTATTTTAAATAAAAATAGCAAAAACGAAAATGTAAATCTTATACAAATTAAAAATTTTAATAACTTTTTAATAAATTTTCTTAAAGTTTTAAATTTAATTTTGAAACATTACGTAAATAAGGTTACTTAACGTAAAAAGGCGTATCGGCAATTAGTACTTTTAAATATTTACAGCTAATATATCTAAGCGGCATTAATTACTTAAAACAGCCTTTATCTAGGAACTATCCTTTATATAATTAAACGTATATATAAAGACAATTATTCCCAGACTTTTTTAATCTTTTTTAAAACAACTATACGTTATTCGCTAGATTCCTATATTTAATTATTATAACTACTAATATAACCTTATTAGTACGGCTTTAACTTTATCCCTTTATTATAGTTATTTATAACTTCTTAAATAATATAAATAACGTATTATTACAAATATTATCTTAGATTAAAAACGTAATTACGTTACGATATATCGGTTACGAAAATTAAAACGTAATATTACTTTCGAACTTTTTAATAGGCTTTTATTATTAACGTTTAAGATAAAATAGTTCGAAAAAGTTTCGGTATATATAAAGTTGTTAAACTTTTAAATAAACTGTTTCGAATAAAAATATTAAAATATTACGACAACGGTTACGTATGAAAATAACTTATAACTTACGAATAAGTAAAAAAAGGAGTTCATTAATTTATATAATATAAATTATACCGTTTAAATAATTAAAATTACTTATTTAATACCGTTATATATATCAGTATTTATTAATATTATTTACTAATAGCCTTTTAATATAAAAGTTTTTAAATATTAAATAAATATTATAATCTATAATATAAACGTATAACATATAATATTACGTCTTAAAGGTATTTATATACGGTAATAACGATTGAAATATAAAATTAAGCTATATTAAAGAATTTAATAACGCCCGGTATTATTATTTTATTAAAAAGTTAAAAAAAAATCGAATAACGAAATATAACGTTTTCTATTTATTCGTAATAAATAAAATCACGGTAAAATTAAATAACAGAATTAAGTATTACGTAAGAAAACTTCGCCTTTTATTTATCGATTATCCTTATATACGTTTTAATTATAACTAAAGAATTATCGTATATATTAAATATATAATGCTTAATAAAATTATAACTTAATTTTATAAAAGAATTCGTTTAAGTTTTATAATTAAAATATGATAAAATAAAATAATTAACCTATTAAAAACGGATAGAATATTATATATCTTTTAAATATTTAAAGGTAGATTATTAATTATAACCGAATTTATTTATTAAATATTACTAAATATCTCCTTAGAGGAGACGTGACCGTGGAACCAAATTGAACAAATTGATAGATTGTACCATCGGTTGCTAAGCTTCACCAAACCCTAACCTTTTTACAGTTTCAGCTGTTTTGATTGATGGGGATTCGAGAAGGTGGTCTGGTGCCAAATACTTTCCACCTGGTTATCGTGCTGACACCTCTTCATTAATCGTGGGATCGACCAAGGTTGAAGGTGGCTGGTCTGGAGTTCTGGCAAAAGGTCGCAAAGCCATCTTATACGAACTTAAGGTTTACCGCGAAAAACTTAACATCTTCTAAGTTATTATCTGCCTTCCAGGAAATTCCCCCTGCCGAACCAGCCAAAGGGCATAAGGTTTATCAGGGTCGAAGCTTGTCGGCATTACGCGATCGGCTTCGGGATAAGGCTTTTCGTAACCGAAATGTATAATTTATTATTACCGTAAAAACTATTAATAATTACCATATTCGAAAATATTAAGTAAAGTATTTATTGTATTAATTATTAATATAATTACTTTATATCTTTAACTTAGCCTGGATAATACGGCTTAAACCTAACGACCTTATATATATAAAAATTAGAAGTTATTAAGGTAGCTCGCCGACAAGGATATTTAAGTCGGCTAATCTTATTATAAAAAGTTATATATTACTTTTATATAAAACCTTTTTTTGTCCGGAAAAAAAGGTCCAATTACGCGAAACGAACTATATTTTAAATAACCGTTTTAAAAAGGAAAAATAGTTACTATATAAGAAAAACAAACTTTTCTAACTTGAAAAAAAAGGGGTGGTAAAAAAAATACAATAAATAACAGCTGGAGAAAGTAGTCGTAAAAAAGTTAAAACGAAAAAACGAAAATATAACGTTTATAACAAACCCGGACATAATACGCGTACTTATAAAAAAACTATAAAAACGTTTAGTAAAAAAAATTCCATTAATTAAAATTAATACGATATATTATTGTTAAACTATTTAAATTTATTATTTTAAGGTGTTAAAAACCGTTCGGAGTACTTATATAAGACGTTATAGTTATAAATTCTTTTTTAAAAAAAATTATTCATTTCGTATAAAATTATTTAAATACTAAAAGTCTTATTAATTATTATTTTCTAGATTTATACTAAAATTTAAAAAAAAGGGTTTTTTTATTATTAATACCGTTACCGATTTTAAAATAATTAGTATTACCGTTATCTATCGTAAAAATACTTTTTTATTTTCGCAATTACGAAAAATAACGTTTTTATCTATATAAAAAAGATATATTTATTATTAGGTATCCGATAACGTTATTGTTATTACGCTCTTAAGCTTTTCGTTAAAAATAAAAAAAAGAATTAAAATATAAAACATTAAATTTTTAAAAAATATATATTATTAATATAATTATTTTAATAATACTTTCGTTTCGTTATAAATAAGTTTAAAAGTTATATTAAAAATATTCTTATAACCGTTAATTTTATATTTATTATTTATAACGATAATACGCTAATAAGCTTATTATATTTTAATATTTTATAAATACGGTTAAAATTAATTTGCTCGTAAATAATTCGGTAAAAACAATTTTCATTCTCGAATCTTTTAATAAACGTTTAAATGTTAATAAAACTATTTATTTTCCCTGCTTTTATTTTAAAAATATAAATATTAGTGTTTTTAAACTTTACGTATATAAAAAAATAGGTAAATAGTATATATAACGCTATTATTATAATTTAAATTATATTTTCGATTATATATTAATTATAAATATAATATTTTATTTATACGTAAAACGTTTATATATAAGATCGTTTAAACCGTTATTTAAAGTTTTATCGTTAAAAAATTATAAGTATAATTATATATACTTTAAAAAAGGTTTAATTTTAAAATTAATTTTTAATCCGTTTTAACTATAACTTGTATATAATTACGTTATTCGGCCCAATAGCTCAGTGGTCGCGAACCTGGGTATCTCTTTTAATTGCGACAGGCTTAAGCACCCTATTTCGGTTAGTCTTAAAAAACAGCTGGTTCAAATCCAGCTTGGGCTACCGTTTCTCTAGGTAACGCCAGCTTAGAAGGAGTTAAACCAATTGGGGCTTCGGTTTCGCCACCGTGTCGGCGACAATTAAGGGGTGGCTAGGAATTAGTTACGATTAGGGGCGCTGGGAACTAATTAATTAATCGGGTGTATTTATCGTTAGTTGCCGTATGTTATATAACCCGTATTGCGTTTTTCCGGCTTTTGGCCAAAAAAGGACGGTTTTTAAAAGGTGCTCCCCGGTCGCGTTTATGTAATCCTTTGTATACGTATTTAGTAAATGGATTAGCTTCCTGTACAGCTAGCTAAATACCTTAATCGCACTTTACCTTGCATAATTACGTTATTCTCCTTAAAAAAGACGTAACCGTATATTTAAATTAAACAAATTAATAAATTATATTATAAGGATTATTAGGCTTTATTAAACCCTAACCTTTTCGTAAATTACCTAATTATGCCGCTATCGACGACTATTTTTAACGGAATTTTAAATAGTTCTCCTAATCCGGAATAACCGAATAAACTATCGCGTATAATTTTCTAACTTATATCGATTTAAAAGTTAAATTTCGATGTTTTTAAACCCGTTATTATAATATTTTAATTTTGCAGACAGTTCTTTTATAAGCCGGATATATCTTAGTAAAAATTTGCGTAAGAATTAATTATTCCCATTATTTTAAATTAAATTATATCCGAAAATTAAAAACAAAACCCGATTTTTTAAAAAAAAGTTATTAATATTAATAAAAGTAATAATAGATTTTATTCGGCCGATTATTTTATTTAAGTCGGGTAATATAATCGAAACTGTTTCCGTCGAAATTCTGGAAATTTAAAGTATTAAAACTTTATATTCGAACGTAGCCGGTATATTTTAAATTGTCAGCAGTTACAATAATTAAATGGAGGAATCTGGCGAAAAGCGCATAGTTATTCTAGGAAAAACTGAAGAAATTTAAGGGCAGTCGCCTTTACATATACGTTTAATTAGACAAAAGATAGTTCCTGGATAAAGGCTATCTTAAACAACAGCCGCAGCCTAAATACACTAACCGCAGGTACTTAAAAGCACCAATTACCGATACGCCCTTTTACGTTAAATAACCTTATTTACGTAATCTTTTAAAATTAAATCTAAAACTTTAAAAAATTTATCAAAAAGTTATTAAAATCTTTAATTTATATAAAACTTAAACCCTTATTTTTATTATTCTCATTTAAAATAAAGTTACGCAATTAACCGTTATACTAAAAAACCGACCTCTTTATTTTACCGTTTTTTCGCAGCCGCCTTAGAATACGGGGCCCATTTTTTCCGAAATAATTCGAACCAGGTTAAACGTTAATATAAAAAAACGCTTTATATACGCCAACTTACTATATTAAAAATTTTATAACTTTAAAAATCGGTTCTGTTTTTTAACGATAACATTAATAAATAATTAAAATTATTACTTTTAAATCCCCTCTTATAAAAAGCTATTAAATAAAAGTTTTTTTCCGGTTAATTAAAAAATATTAATTAATTATAAACTATATATAAAATATTAATGTCTTTAAATAAAAACTAACGTAAAAGGTTATAATTATATATAAACAAATAATTTTATAAAAAATTAAAACTTTAAAATTAACAAATAAACGGATACCTTTAAATAATTGTAAAAAAAAATACTACAATCGTTATTCTCAATAACGAAAAATAGGTTTCAATAAAGAAACGCCTTTTTTCCCGTATATAAGGAATCCAGCGGAATTATTTTTTTTTAATTACTTTAATTAAATCTCAAATATTTTCTAACTTTTTTTATATTTTTTTTAAATCTTAAATTAATTATAAACCGTTCGAAATTTACCTTTTTAAATAATTTTGTAAATCCGTAAATAAAGTTATGTTTACTTTTTATATATTTAAAACTAATATTTCCTTTTCGGATTTTCTAATATACGTAATAATATTTAATTCGAATATAACGCATTTTTCGTATTATCTATATTCTTTTTACTTATTTAAACGCATTTATATTATTTTTTAAAATAAAAATAAAACTATTAAATATAAGCCTTAATTTTATTAAAAAATTTCTAATCTTAATTATCTTTATAATTATTCTTTCTATGTTTATATATTTTACTTCCGTAATATATTTAATAATAATACCTTATGATTTCGAAATTTATAAAATAAACCCTTTAATTATAAAAAATATATAACTTATCGTAAAATTTATTAATTTATAATTATCCGTAAAGCTTGTATCTAGGATTTCGAATAACCTTAAGTTATTATACTTATAATATAAATAATTTTCTTATAATTTCCGGTATCGAAAAAATATATTTAATATACTATTTAAATATTTCGGTAATTTTTTAATATATTCCTAATATTTAAATAACGGGTTACCTATAAACCTTACTTAAATTAACGTTATAAATGTTATATTTAATTTTTTAATATAATTCGAAAGATTAAATTTTCTTATTAAACTTACGTATTTAAACGTTTCTTTTTTATTAATTACGCTATTATATCTTATAACGTATTTTAAATAATTCTTAATAAATAATATTTTTTTTATTTCGTTTAAATTAATTAATTTAATAATTTCTTAATATATTATTATTAATCTAACTTAATATTTTTTATTAATAAAAAACGGATAATTCGTACGCTTAAATACCAATCCGCATTACTTAAATCCTTAATTAAAACGTCCTTAATAATCCTTTTAACGATATCCTTAAAACGTTATTTATTAAAACCGAAAAGCAAAAAATTATTTATATATAAAATAATAATATTTCCTATCTTAAAATCATAATATATCGCATCGTCCGAAATTAACAAACAAAAACCTTACTTTATAAATATTTCTTTTACTTTCTCTTACTAAATAATTCCGGCCTACTTTAAACCGTATAATAAATTTATTAACTTAATAACGCTTTTAAAGAGAAACTTATATATCTCTCTATCCTTTAAATACGTATTAAAATGCTTTTTTAATATCGGAAATTATTTTATATAAATATTTTACATTAATTTACCGTTTAAATACGTAGTAATAAAATTTATTCTAAATATATATTATCTTAAAAAAATAATTAAAGCTATTAAAATCCTTTAATATATTACTTTTATAATATTTGCTACGGTTTCGTTATAATTAATTCTTTTTCGTTATATAAATTCTTTTACGTAAATATATACCTTATATTTATTAGCTTTTTTATAAACGTATATTTTTTTCTTAATATTTATTTAATATTAATAAAATACCCTTAAAGAACCTTACTAAAAAAACGTAAACTTAAAAATTCCGTACGAAAAACTCTTTTTAATTTTTATAAAAATAACTTTAAACCATATTTTTCGTTTTAAACTTTTTATAATTTCTTTTAAAAATAAACTATTATTTATAATAATAAATAACTTATAAATATTAATATCTAATATATTAATTATTTGTTTGTATTTATAAACGTTCCGAATAACCTAATCGGCGTTTCTAAAACTATTAAAGCGGTTTTTATCGTTATTTAACGTTAATAAATTAAAATAAAAATTATATAAACTACTTTTACCTTTGCCTTTTTAAATTAAAACTAGCTTTAACTTTTAAATTAACTTTAAAACTTTATTCAAAACCTTTAAAATATATAGCTTAAAAATAATCTTTTTCGGATATCTCCTTTTGCGTTTAACCTACTTAATCTCTTAATCCGTATCGTTCTTTAAAATAACGTTATTATCCTTATTCTTTACTTTTACGCTTTACTTTTAATAATATCTTAAACGTTTTATACAGGTTATAAAAATAATCGAATAATATCTTTAAAACTAAAAGGTTTACTTAACTTTTTAAAATTTTTATAAACAATAACATATAATATTATAAATAATTACCGCCCTTTAATAGCCATATCTTATAATTATATATCGTTTAATAACCTAATAATAATCCCTTTAGTTTACGGGTTATTAACTTTTCTAATTTAATCCGATAATTTTTATTAATTAAAATTATATACCAATTACCGAAAATTCGGAAATAACCGTTATCTAATTTATATAATTTATTCGATTCGAATATATCCTTAAAACATTCGATTAATATTATATCCTTTACGGTAAATTAATTTATCTTATTAATAATATACGTTATTACCTTTATTACGAAATCCTAAAAATATATAAAAAATTTATTTACGTAAAAGTTATACGTACTTTATTTTATAAAAACTATATTTCTTATTTTATAATTTCGTTTTAATATTAATTATATACGTTAAAAATTACCAGTTTAATATTTTCTATAATATAAAAATTTTTAATTATTATTATACTAAACTTCCTATTACCGTTAAAGCATAAATCTATATTTTCTTACGTTTACCTTTTTTATCCGGTAATAATATTTTTAAACGTTTTATAACTTACGTAATATATACGTACAGATTTTATTAAATTTCGTTTTTATTTTTAAACGAATAATATTTTTTATAACGTAATAAATCTTTTATTATAAAATCAAAATAATCTTTATTTTCAATATTAATAAATTTAATTAACCTTACGTTATATTAAATAATTTTTCCTATATATTTTTTTCGCCTTTAAAAGTTTTTAAATAATATTTTGCATATTCTTTTTTCGTTATACGCCGTATAAAAAATATTTTTTTTATCGTTAAACTTTAAATTTATCCCCGTAAACTTTTTAATAAACTATATTAATCGTTCGGTATTAAGGTAATAAAGGTAATAATATTAAAAAATAATTTTCTTTATAATTTCGTCCGTTATTAAAACTTTCCCGTTTTTAAAAACGTTTAAAAGCATACGTTTTAAGTTATCTATTAAGTTATCGCCCTTTTCCTTATTAAATACCTCCCTTAATATAAATCTTTATTAATAATTTTTATCGTTTATTAAATCCGGGGCCTTAATAATAAATTCCGGCTTTTCGTAAAGCTATGGGAAAAATCCTTTCCGAAAAACGTTAATCGTTAATAATTAAATCCTAGTAAAATTTATTAAAACGTTATAATTTAAATAACCTTTTTTATATAAATATCTTTCCGGAAAATACCTTTAATAAAAATTTATTAATATATAACGTAACGTACAACACAAGCGAACTGTACACATAAGCAAGCTGTACACTTTTTGGCACCTTGCAACAATTAATCCAAATAACTTAACCATAACACATTTAATTAATTCAAATTAACTTTATTTTTTATCGCTAACCGTATTTATAAATCCAAATCAATATACGTATTATATTAAAGCTTATTACGAACGTTATATTATTATTTCTTTCTGTTAATTTATATACGACAATTACTTCCAATAGTTATTAATAACATTTCTTTTATTACTACCTTTTTTACCGACCGAAAAACGTATTTATCCCGTATAATAAATGTTTTTTTTTATTAGAAACGTTTATTTTAATTATTTAAATACGTAAAATCGAATTGTTATTCCGATAAATCCCGCAATACGCCCTTTAACGCGCCCTTTAACGCGCCTTAACAAACTTTACAGCCTTGCCCCGCAGCCTTGCAACGCGTTTTTTAACAAAACCCTATAACTTTCCATTTTGCGAATATCTTCCACGTATTAAAGCCGGATAAAAAATACTGGCGTATATAAATAAGGAAATCGGTTGGTAATCGTTTTTTTATCAATTAACTTTAATACTTTCGAAATAGGGGTAATATTAACCTAGGTACGTCGGGAAGTAATCGGTTACATAAGGGTTTAAAAAAAAAAATAATATAACGTTCGTATTAAACCTTAATATAATACGTATATTTGTTCCAAAGCTGTAAATAAAATCAGCGAAAAAAAATACCGTTAATTAAATTAATTGGATTTGTTATAATTAAGTTATTTAAATTAGTTATTATAAGGTGCAAAAAGTGTACAGCTCGCTTATATGTACAGTTCGCTTATATAATACGTTATACCTAATTATAATTTCGTTTCTTTTTTTATTAAACCCATTTAAAAGTTATTTAACGATATTAACAAAAATAATAATTACAAGCTTTTTACCAGTTATAATTTAAATTCCTTTAAACTTAATATTTATTACAATGTTCATTTTAAAATCGTTAATATTATTCGTAATATTAACGTTTGCCGTTAAATTTTAAAGCAACTTATCTAAGTTGTTTTTATAAAAAGAATAAATATATAGAAATATAACGTTTTTTATAGTAGTTCTTTTAAAGCGTTCGCTTTTTTATAGCTTAAAGCAGTTAATTACTTAAGTTTTAAAGCATTTAACCATTATAACTCCCCGGGCTTTAAAATATTTAGCTACGAAAGTTTCTTAGGCTTCCTTTTAAATTATCTTATCGTACCATTATATAAAATCCTTAAGCTGTTATTTTTTAATGTAAACGTTAAACGTTTTTCCGTTTAATCGGTATAAATCCTTTAAGTTATTAAGAATAAATTATTTTTCGTTTCTATTACCGCTGTAAACGTTACGATAGTTATTACTTTAATTATTTTACCCGTTATTACTTTAACGTTTGCTACGTTTTCCTTTTTTTCCTTTACCGTTTTTTTCTTTTTAGGACTTAAAGTAGTTTTTTATTAAATATTCGTATTTGCTATAGTTAAAGCAAAGTAGCTTTCCGTTTTTATTTTATACAAACCTGTTATCTCGGAAGTTATTACTATTATTACCTTTTCTTTTATTTTTCTAAGCGTTATAAAACTTCTCGTTTTTTTTAATTAATACGATTATAAAATTCGTTGTTAAAATCGTCGATTAACTGCTAGAAAAAGTAACTAATTTACTTAAGCACTAATTAAATTATCTTATACCAGCTATTAGCGCAATTTTTTATAATAATAAGAAATATAATAATTTATTTTTTTAATCCGAACTTTATACCATAGCTCTTAACTTTTAGTAATAACTTTTAAAACTTCGTAATAAATTATACGGGGTTTTCTTTATCGTATATAATTTTACTAAATTCCTATTAAAAAAACCTTTACTTAACCTTACTTATAATTACATAAATTTTCTTAAAAATCCTTAATATCTTTAATTTTTTTAATACTTTTAATTAACTTTAAAACGCTTTTTTATACGTTTTAATAATAGCTTTCGTAAAACGTAACTAATTAAATTATCTTAACTTTATTCCGTCTTTATAACCAATTTCTTTAAGTACAAAAGTTAAGGCGTTATTTTAAAGCTCTTAATTAACCTAGCTTACTAAGTGATTTTCCTTATCCAGCGAAAAGTTAAAACGTTTTTAACGTAACTTTATATTATTACTAACCTTTTTAAAATCTTTTTTAAGTAAACGCCTAATTCGTTAAACCTATTTAAATTACTAAGGCTTAAAAAGCTATTAAAGATATTAATAGAACTATTATAATCGCTTTTTCGTTTTCAAAAACCCTTTAAATAAATCTAAAAATAACTTATCTAAATTATCGGGGTTCTTACGCGTTACGTTCTCTTTTTTACATAGTTTTTTTTTTTTTCTTTTTTCCCTTTTCGAAGGATTAAACTTTTTAATAAACTACCCCCTTAACTGTATTTCGCCTTTTCTTAAAGGGTTAATTTTTATTACGTCGCTTTTAACGGTAATAAAGACTTTTTATAAGCCTTTCGTTTTTTAAACGTTTCGTAAAACGCTTTTATAAATACTTATACTTCGCAAATTTCGCGTTACTTTTAATTAAGGCGGTCCTTATTAAGGCACTTTTTATTAAGGTATATTCTCAAATTAAAACAGGTCCAATAATTACTTTACGATATTATTTATTCGCTTTATTATATCGTTACTTTTTTTTAATAAAGCTTTAAATCTTTAAGTTTATCTTCGACCGATTTATATTTATATTCTCGTACCTTAACGTTTTCCTTAATCCTATTTAAATTAATACTTAAAAACGTATAAAATTTATTTAATTCTAATTAAGTTTATTATTTTTATATAAAGGTTTTATATTAGTTTTGTAATTATTATTACCAAAGTAATAAAATCTTTTTCCTACCGCTACGCCCATTACGGGCCTTTATTCTTCCCCCTTATTATAAAACTTTTCGTCTTAAAAATCCTTTTAATCGAAAAACGAAAAAAATAAATCGTTATTCGTATATTTCCTATTCTATATAAGAACGGAACTCTTATTAAATAAATTATTTTGTTCGATTATAAAAAGCTGCCTCAAAATACGTTCTTATTATTCGCTTATTATCGTTTACCGCTTACTTTCTCTTAAATTAATTAAACGATTCCCTTTTAAGTCTTGTACCCTCTTTATTAACTTAACTTATAAATATCGGTAATTAATGCTTTTAGATGCCCGTAGCTGGTGCATCTAGGCTATAGATATTACCTAGGATAACCTTTGTCCAGGAATTATTTTTTATACAGCTAAACGTATATATAAAAGCGATCGCCTTTAAATTTTTTTAGTTTTTTTTAAAATAACTATACGTACTTTATTAAATTCCTGTATTTAATCATTATAATTGTTAATATAGTAATATTTTTTGATTAATTAGTAATTGTAATACGTTAAACGGAATAGTTATTTGTAAGTTAAGTTAATAAAGAAGGTACGAGATTTAAAAGGAAATCGTTTAATTAATTTAAAAGAAAATAAGCGGTTAACGATAGTAAATAAATAATAGGAACGTATTTTAAGGTAGCTTTTTGCAATCGAATAAAGCAGTTTACCCGATAAGGATTTCGTTTTTATGCGGGATAAAAAATATACGAACAACGACCTATTTTTTTTTTTTTTTCGATTAGGAGGATTTTTAAAACGAAGAATTTTATAGTAAGGGGGAAAAACAAAAGTTTACGATAAACGTAACGGTAAGAAAGAAACTTGCCTTCGAAATTTTTACGGAAAAAGCTATATTGCCTTAGTAACGATAGCTAAGAAACCGATATAAAACCTTTATATAAAAATAATAGCCTTAATTAAAATTAAATAAGTTTTATACGTTCTTAAGTATTAATTTAAATAAGATTAAAAAAGATATTAGGGTACGAAAATATAAATATAAGTTGGTTAAGAATAAAATTAAAGATTTAAAGTTTTAATAAAAAAAAAGACGATATAATAAAGCGAATAAATAATATCGTAAAGCGATTATTAGATATATTTTAGTTTGGAGGCGTACCTTAATAAGGACCGTTTTAATTAAAGGTGATATAAAGTTTACAAAATACAAATATTCGCAAAAACGTTTTATAAGACGTTTAAGGGACGGAAGGCTTATAGAAAGCCTTTATCGCCGTTAAGAGCGATATAAAAAAGATTAACCTTTTAAAAGAAGGCGAAACGTAATTAAGGAAATGGTTTATTGAAAAACTTAATTTTTCGAAAAGGGAGAAAAACGAAAAAAAAAAAAGTTACGTAAAAAAAAAAGTATAATACGTAGGGACCTCGACGATTCGGATGGGTTATTTTTAGACTTGTTTAGAGGTTTCCGAAAACGAAAAAACCGTCGTAATAATTTTTCCAGTATTCTTAGTAGTTTTTTAAGCCCTAATAGTTTAAATAGCTTTAATAAATTAGGCGTTTACCTAAAGGAAAAAAAGAAAAATTTTAAAAAGTTTAGTAATAATATAAAGCTACGTTAAAAACGCTTTAATTTTTTATTAGATAAAAAGAATTATTTAGCAAGCTAAGTTAATTAGAAGTTTTAAAGTAACGTTTTAACCTTTACCTTTAAAGAGATTAACTATAAGGACGGAATAAAGTTGAAATAATTTAATTAGTTACGTTTTGCGAAGGCTATTATTAAGACGTATAAAAGGGCGCCGTTAAAGTTAATTATAAGTATTAAGAAAAGAACGAAAATATTAAGAACCCTTAAAAAGACTTACGTAACTATAAATAAAGTTAGGTAAAGGTCTTTTTAAAAAAACTTAGTAAAATTATATATAATAAAAAAGATCTCGTACAGTTTATTATAAAGTTTTAAAAGCTATTACGAAAAGTTAAAGGCTGTAATATAAAACTCGGATTAAAAGAACAGATTATTATATTCCTTACTGCTATAAAAAATTGCGTTAATAATTGGTGCAAAATAATTTAATTAATGCTTAAATAAACCAGTTATTTTTTCTAGCAGTTGATCGACAACTTTAACAGCGAATTCCATAACCGTATTAATAAGAAAAAAACGGGAAATCCTATAACGCCTAAAGAAATAAGGGAAAAAATAACAATAATAATAGCAACTTCCGAAATAACAGGCCCGTATAAAATAAAAACGAAAAGTTACTTTGCTTTAACTATAGCAAATACGGATACCTAGCGAAAAACTGCCCTAAGCCGCAGAAAAAAAAAACGGCAAAAAAAAAAAACGTAGCTAACATTAAAGCAACAATAAACAGAACAACTAAAGCAACAACTTTTGCAACGCTTATAGCGGCAACAGGAACGAAAAGTAATTTATTTTTAACGGCCTAAAAAATCTATACCGATTAAACGGAAAAACTTTTAGCGCTTACGTTAAAAAATAACAGCTGGAGGATTTTATATAGTAATACGATAAAATAATTTAAAAAATAACTTAAGGAACTTTAATAATTAAACACCTTAAAACCTGGGAAATTTTAATAACGGAACGCTTTAAAGCCCGGAAAGCTTTAATAGGTAAATATACTAAAACTTAAGTAACTAATTACCTAAAGTCATAGGAAAATAAACGTCTTAAAGGAATTATTATAAAAAGTGCTATATTTCTATACGTTTACTTCTTTTGTAGAAATAACCTAAACAAACTGCTTTAAAATTTAAAAACGAACGTTAATATTACGAATAATATTAACGACTTTAAAAAAAATATTATAATAAATATTAAGTTTAAGGAAATTCAAATTATAACGGATAAAGGACCTGTAATTATTACTTTTGTTAATATCGTTAAATAACCCTTAAGAAAGTATAATAAAAAAACGAAATTATAATTAGGTATATATTATATATTAATAACTTTTTACTAAAGGTATTCTCCGGGAAAATATTTTATAAAAAAGGAGGTTACTTAAATCGTAACGTTTTAATAAACCTTAATAGGATTTAATTATTAACAATTAACATCCTTTAAAAAGGATTCTTTTTATAACTTTACGGGAAGCCGGAACTCATTATTAAGGCCCCGGATTTAACAAACGATAAGAATTATTAATAAAGATACGTACTAGGAAAGGTATCCGGTAAGGAAAACGGCGATAACCTAGTAAATAACTTAAAACGCGTATTTTCGAACATTTTTAAAAACGGGAAAGTTTTAATAACGGATAAAGTTATAAAGAAAATTATTTTTTAATACCGTTACCTTTATTACCTTAATACCGAACGACTAATATAAACTATCAAAAGGTTTACGGGAATAAATTTAAACTCTAACGATATAAAAAATATCCTTTATACGGTATACGACGAAGGGAAAATACGGAAAATACCGTTTACAAATTTTTAAAAACGAGGGAAATATATAAAAAAAATTATTTGGTACGATATAAAGTTAGTTAAACTTATTAATATTAAAAATAAAAGTTATTTTAATTTTTTTACAAACGATTTATCGCATTATAAAAAATATTATTCGTTTAAAAATAAGGATAAAATTTAATAAAGCTTATATACGTATATTATATAAATTACAAAACGTTTAAAAACGTTATTACCAGACAAAAAAGGCAGATATAAAAAAATGCAAATCTTACGCTTTAACGGGGGCAAAAAGTTTGGTATAACGATAATTAAAAATTTCTGCGCTATAAAAAATATCGAACTAATAATTTTTAACGTATATAACTAATATCAAAACGGAGTTATAAAACGAGGAATATAATTTTTACAGAACGAAATACGTATAACCTCCGCGTAAATAAAAATTCTTATATATTTTTGGGATTTTGTAATAAAGGTAATAACGTATATTATTAATAAAACAAACCAGTCTACGGTAAAGAATATAATATTAATCGAATATTTTAAAAACGTATTTAAGCCGAATAAATTATATAAACTTAATAACGGTTATTTTCGAATTTTTAATAACAGGTATATAATTCTAATTAATAAAAATTATCGGATTAAATTAAAAAAATTAACAACCCGTAAAGTAAAGGAAATATTACTAAGTTATTAAAAGATATATAATTATAAAGTATAGCTGCTAAAAGGCAGTAAGTTACTTATAATACCGTATATTACTATTTACGAAAATCTGGAAAAATTAAACAAACCCTTTAATTTTAAAAATATTATCTAATTATTTCTACAGCTTATATAAAAATATTTAAAATACTATCAAAAACAAGGCGTAACAATAAAAAAACAAGGACGATAACGTCATCTTAAAAAACAATACGGACTAAGAAACCAAGCAGGTTAAGCGTAAAAAAAGATGCCCGAAAAAAACTATCCCTAAGCTATATACCTTAAAGGCCTTAAATAAAACTTTAAAATTAATTTAAAAGCTAAAGTTAACTTTACCTTAAAAAGGCGAAAGTAAAAATAACCTATATACTTTATATTTTAACCTATTAACGTTAAATAACGATAAAAACCGTTTTAATAACTTTAAAAACGCCGATTAGGTGATCCGGAACGTTTACGAATATAAACAAGTAATTAACATATTAAATATTAACATTTATAAACTATTTACTACTATAAATAACGGCCTAACCTTAAAAAAAGCTATAAAAAACTTAAAACGAAAAATATAGTTTAAAGCTATCTTTATAAAGATTAAAAAAAATCTTTTACGCGAAACCTTTAAATTTACGCTTTTTAACGAAATTACTTAAAAGCACCTTATTAATACTAAATAGGTGTTAAAAAAAGTATACGTTTATAAAAAAACTACATAAATACAAGGTACATATTTACGTAAAAAAATTTATATAGCGAAAAGGAATTAATTATAACAAAATAATAAAAAGCATTATAAAAATAATATATTAAAGGATTTTAATAACGTTAACTATTTTTTTAAGGTAATATATATTCCAGATAAATTTTATTACTACGTATTTAAATAATAAGTTAAAGGAAAATATTTATATAAAATAATTTTTTATATTAAAAAAATATTTTAATACGTATTTAAAGGATAAGGAAATATATAGGTTCTTTTCAAAAAAAGTTATCAAATTAATAAACCTACTATACGGTTTAAAATAGGCCGGAATTACTTAATAGGAAAAAATAAGAAAAATACTTACGAAATAAGGTTTTAATCCGTTAACTTCGGATAACGTAATATATTATAACCCCAAAATAAAAAACGTTATTACTTTATACGTAAATAACTTCTTGTTTTTTAATTCTGATAAATAACGTCTTAAAAACATCGCTAAAAAAATTATTAAAAACGTTTTAATTAAAGATTTAAGTAACGCAAACTAATACCTAAACGTACGAATTATCCGTTCCTTACCAATAAAAAATATTAAGCTAAACCAATAACAATATATTAAAAAATTATTAAAATTAATCGGCTTAAACGAGATAAAAAAAGAACTTATACCATTCGTTAAAGATTACTTAAAGCACGTTATAAAACATAACGGCGTAATTAATAAAAAAAAACGTTTAAATATATAAACCTAATAAAAAAATTAATTTCTTAAATTATATTAATAAACTAAATATAACGTTTATAACGTTAATTTAAGCAAGGTTTATAAGTAACCCGTTACTTAAATACCAGGAATATATCAAAAAACTGCCGAAATACTTAAACGGTATATTAAATATATCTTTTCGATACCGGAAATTACGAAAGAATTATTTATATTACAAATATAATAACTTAAAGTTATTTGGAATAATAAATATAAATTTTGCAAATAATTACAAATTAACAAAATTTACGATAAACTATATATTTTTCATAACCGAAACGCCTATTTTATAAATTTCGAAATTATAAGGTATTATTATTAAATATATTACGGAAATAAAGTACGTAAAAATAAAAATAATAATTATAAAGGCAGCTGAAATTAAAATTTTCTTAACAAAATTAAGGTTTATACTTAAAGGTTTTATTTCTATTTTAAAAGATAACATAAATTTGCTTAAATAGGTAAAAGAAATATAGATAATACGAAAAAAAACGTTATATTCGAATCGAATATTATTACGTATATTAAAAAATCAGAAAAGGAAATATTAATTTTTAATACGTAAAAAGCAAAAATAATTTTACTACCAGATTTACAAAATTACTTCATAAAATAAATTTCGAACGGTTTATAATTAATTTAAAATTTAAAAAAATATAAAAAAAGTTAAAAAATACTTAAGATTTAATTAAAGTAATTAGTAAAAAAATAATCCCGTTAAACTCCCTTTATACGGAAAAAAAGGCGTTTCCCTGTTAAAACCTATTTCTTGCTATTAAAAACGACAACTGCGATATTTTTTTTACAATTACCCGAAAGTATTTATTTACTTATTAATTTTAAAACTTTAATTTCCTATAAAATTACCTATTTATATATAATTATAACTTTTTGCATTAATTTTTACTTAAAAGCGTTAATATTTTATATATGGTTTATAATTAATTAATATCCTTTATTAACTGGAAAAAACCCTTTATTTAATTACCTTTTATAAAAAGGAATTTAAAAAGTAATAATTTTAATTACTTATTAATATTACTGTTAAAAAATAAAACCGATTTTTAAAGCTATAAAATCTTTAATACAGCAGGCTGGTATATATAAAACGTTTTCTTATATTAACGCTTAGCCTGGTTTAAAATATTTCGAAAAAATAGGCCCTATATTCCGGGGCGGTTACGAAAAAACGGTAAAGCGAAAAGGCCGATTTTTTAGTATAACGATTAATTGCGTAACCTTATTTTAAACGAAAATAACGGAAATAAAAATTTAAATCCTATATAAACTGAATATTTTAATAACTTTTTAATAAATTTTATTAAAGTTTTAAATTTGATTTTAAAAATTACGTAAATAAGGTTACTTAACGTAAAAGGGCGTATCGGCAATTAGTACTTTTAGGTGCCCGTAACTGGTACGTCTAGGCTGTAGACGCTGCCTAAAACAGCCTTTGTCCAGGAACTATTTTTTATACAGCTAAACGTATATATAAAGGCGATCGCCTTTAGATTTTTTTAGTTTTTCCTAGAATAACTATGTATATCTTGCTAAATTTCTATATTTAATCACTGCAACTGCTAATAATAAATAATTATTTCGTTTAACGTATTACGGTTACTAATTAACTAAAAAATATTACTATATTAACAGTTATAATAATTAAATATAAAAATCTAACAAAAAGTATATAATTATTTTAGGAAAAACTAAAAAAGTCTAAGAGTAATCGCTCTTATATATACGTTTAACTATATAAAGGATAGTTCCTGAATAAAGGCTATCTTAAGCAGCAGCCGCAGCCTAGATGCACCAGCCGCGGGTACCTAAAAGTACTAATTGCCGACATAAATATTTTAATTAATAAAAGTGTAAGAAAATACTTTAAAATTAATTAAGGTTTAAGAAGTTATAAAACTAATAAAGGTTATAAAGTAATTATTTTATACGGACTTAAGGTTTATTATAAAAAGCTTAATATCTCTTAAGTTATTATTTAAGATTCAGTTTATTAAACCAGTTAAAAGGTATAAGGTTTATCAGGATCGAAACTTATCGATATTCCGTAATCGGCGTCGGGATAAAGCTTTTCGTAACCGAAATATAATTTATCGTTACTGTAAAAACTATTAACAATTACCATATTCGAAAATATTAAGTAAAGTATTTATCGTAGTAATTATTAATATAATTACTATATATCTTTAACTTAGCTTAAATAATACGGCTTAAACCTAATAACCTTATATATAATTACGTTATATATAACCGATGTCTTTTTCGTAATTAACTTAATTCGTTTGCCGGTATTTTAATTTCTTTCCGCCGTGTTACGGTTATAAAAACTAGTTATTTAAATAAATTTCTCGTAACGATAATTAATATATTGATTTCGTTTAATACTATAACCGTATCGTTTTACGTACTATTAAATATAAACGTTAATAGGTTTTTAAAAATTAGCGCAATACCCGTTTTAAGGTTTTCCTATTTCGGAATTCGGGATTTTTCCTATAGCGGCGAGATATAGCAGAGTAATAGTATTGTTTTTATTATTATTATTATTATTATTATTATTATTATTATTATTATTATTATTATTATTATTATTATTATTATTATTATTATTATTAACGTAAGATATAAGCGAACCCCTCGTATAAGCAAGTTGTTTATTTTTCTTTATTTAAGTACATACTTTAATATACGTAATCTCGGGCTAATTAAAGTACTAGTTTTATAAATAAGCGAGTTAGTTATATACGCGATTCGCTTATATAGTACGTTATTATTATTGTTATTGTTATTAGTATAAAGCTTTAAAAAAAAGTTATTATTATAATTATAATTACAGCTATAATTATAGCTGCATATAATTATATTACTAGGTGGCGGTGGTATAGCAGGTAGTAGCAGGTGTAAAAAGTAAGACCATTGTACAAATAGTAAAAGGATTACTACCGAAATAGTAAATCTCTTAATTAATCGCAAAAGATAGCTGGTTTAAATCTAGCTTAAGTTACCGTTTTTCGAGGTGGCGCCAGCCTAAAGGAGCTAATCAATTGGGGCTTCGGCCCCGTTATCGTGTTGGCGACAACTGGAGAGGTTAAGAGCTTCGGGAACTAACTAATTAAATTAATCGTATATTTAACTATTTGCTTATTACCGTATTAAAAAACTCGTATTATGTTTCTCCGGGGTTTATTAAAAACGAACGGATTTTAAAAGATGTTTCTCGGTTACGATTATATAAAACCAGTTATATATATACTTAATAAATGAAATATCTATATCCTTTATAATATATATATATAACTAGATATTCGGAATAGGACTTAATCTTATATATTAAAACACGTATTGAAAATTCGAAATTTTATTTTTATTTTTAGTAATTACGAAAATTATTATATAATTAAATTTTAAAATTATTTAATAATTAATAACCTTATTATATTTTATATATTTATTTATATTTTTCCTAGCTAATATTTAACACTTTAATTTTAAGATTAAAAGCTTATAATGTAGCTATTTTATATAAACTTAAAATTTACGACGAAAAACTTAATATTTCCTAAATTATTATTTATAAGGCACTTTATATAAAGTATACAAAATCGAAAAGCTAAAAGGTTTAAGGTTTATTAAGGTCAAAGCCCTTCGACATTACGTAATCGGTTTCGAAATATATAATTTATCGTAACTGTTAAAACTATTAATAATTATTATATTTTAAAATATTAAACAAAATATTTATAGTATTAATTATTAATATAATTATTTTATATCTTTAGTTTATTCCAAATAATATAACTTAACCCTAATACCTTTATATATATTTACTTCATTTTTCGTATTAAAACCTATTTATTCGTTATATATCGAAAATTTTATAAAATATTACGTTATTTATAATACTAAGAAAGATTTTATTACTAGCTTTTATAGTACGTTTAAAGTTATTATAATAACGGATAATATTAAATCCGGATACGTAAAAACGAAATTTATTTTATTTAAAAAAATATATAAAAATATACGGTTTTATAAATTAATTATAAATTTTAAAACTAGGCTTATATATTTTTTATGGTAATAACGATAATAAACATTATAATATTTCGTTAAGTTTTTATATAAGAAAATTTCTTTATTTTTCTTTTATAAAATCGAATATACCCGAATTTTATAATTACTTAATAATTAGTAATAATTATAATTTTCCGTATAATTTATATTATTTAATTTTCACTGTAAGGCAAATATCGCACTAATATATAATTTTTCATACGGTTAATTTTATTTTGAGAAAATAATATATTCGTTATAATTGTTTTAAGGTTTTATAAAGCTTTAAATATTCGTATAATTAATATTTATATATTTTCCGAATTAAGTTTTCTTAATATTCTTTTAATATATAGATTTTATTGATTTTTTATTTTTCAGGTAAATTATTATAATGCAAGGTAAAGTGCCATTGAGGTATCTAGCTATATACATACATACAGGGAGCTGATCCATTTACTAAGTACATGCACAAACTGGTTTCACAAACGCGACCGGGGAGCACCCCCCTAAAAACCGTCCCTTTTTGGCCAAGGGCCGGAAAAACGCAATGCGGGTCATGTGACACGGCAACTGACGATAGATACACCCGATTGATTGATTGGTTCCCAACGCCCCCAATCGTGACTGGTCCCACCAGCCACCCCTCAATTGTCGCCGACACGGTGGCGGAGCCGAAGCTCCAACTGGTCTAGCTTTCTGGGCTGGCGCTACCCAGAAAACGGTGTCCCAAGCTGGATTCGAACCAACTGTCTTTTGCAGTCAACCGCAACAGGGTGCCCAAGCCTGTCGCAATTGAAAAAGACACCCAGGCTCGCGACCACTGAGCCATTGGGACGTAAATTATTATAATATCGTTATATTTTTTATTCCATATTTAATATAAATATTTTAATAATATTAATACGTTATTATTATAAATATTTTGTTAATATTTAATCGAAAATAATTTATTATATTATTATCTTAAATTTTTTAAATATAATTATTTATTAAAAATATCCGTTTTATTATTTTCTAATTTTTTACGATAAATAATAACGTAATCGAATTTTAAAAAAAAACTTTATATAACGTAATTATCGTCCGATTAACTTTTTAATAACTATAAAGTAAAAAATATTTTTATAATTTATATATACCTTTATCTAATACTTATTTCCTTTAAAATAATATTTAAATTCCTTAAAAGTTTTAACGATAACTAGGAATTTTTTATTATAAATTAAATAATTTAACTTAGTACCGTATAATTTATAAAAGTAAAAAATAATACGGTATAATTTTTCTTAATTATCTCGTTAATAAATTACCGTTTTTAAGGCAAAATTTAAAATATCGGTTTTAAATTCTATAAATTTATTTAAGTTATACATTATTAAAATAAATTCGTTAATAAAAATATTTTTAAGCTATTTAAAAGCTTCTTCCGTAACTTGAACCTATACGAATCGTCGATCCTTTTTCGTAAATTCCGTTAATAACATTACGATTTTATTAAAATATTACACGAATCGTCGATAATAATTGGCAAATTTAAGGAACGTTTATATTTTAATAACGTTAATAGGTATTTTTAATCTTTAATTATAATAATATTTTTAATGTCTATTCTAACATACCTTAAGGTAATAATATATCCCAGGTACTTAACCTCTTAAATATAAAAAATACTTTTTTTCGCATTAACTAAAAAATTAACGTTTTGTAAAACTTATAAAACCTTATAAATATATCCCATATATTCGGTGTAATTACTTCGTGTCTTTAGCTCAGCCTGGATAATACGGCTTGAACCTAACGACCTTGTATATTCTATATATTCCTTTTTTATTCTCGACTAAATATGGATATCGTCGAGGTAACATATAACAAAAATATTAAGGTACTCTTGGAATATATAATTACTTATCTATTAAAATATTATTAATACGTTCGTAAATTTAAAAAGCATAACAAAATATTCGAATAATTCGAATTTAATTATATTTTTCTCGTAAGTCCAAGGCCGTAAACTATTTATTATCTTATAATTAATCCTTAATTTCGGTAATTAAAAGTAATAATATTTTATTTTTTACAATAATATCGTTAAATTATCGGTAATTAATAACAAATCCTAATTTTCCGTTTTTTTCGTAATACGAAAAATATCGGATATCCGGCTAATAACTTAAAACGTTATATATATCCTTTTCGTAATTTATTCTCCAAATAATCGCAAAAAACGTATAACTTTACCTTATTTAAATTGTAAATAAAATAGAAAACGGTTATTTTGCCGTTTTTAAAAACTATCTCGTAATCCTATTCGTTATATCATAATAATTTCGTATCGAATTTTTTTCGAAAAAGCTTTTTATACTAATAGTACTATAATAATATTTTTGCTATCCATTTTAATAATTTTTCAGGTTATACTTATAAATTATCATTTATCTGCTAAAATCGTACTTTAAAATTTGTAATAAGGAATTGTATTTTTTTATATTGCCTTTTATTTTAAATATATCTTATTTTTTAAAGTAATAAAGTTTTTATCTTATCTTTATACCTATATTTATCGTTCTTATCTATTAAATATTAAAATTTTAGATTTTTTTCATTTTTTTATATTAATAAAAAAACGGAAGTTTATTTAATTATTTTCTTAATTAATTAAAGGGTTATACTAATATAACTATAGTTTTCCAAGCATTATATCATATTTATCTAATAAGATAATATCGAAATTAATCATTTATTTTTTCTCTTTAATAAAGGTCTTAAAGTACTTAATTTTACGTTTAACTTATCTATTATCGTAAGTAAATTTTTAACCTTCGATATTTTCGACCTTATAAAGGTAATTTTTTTTATAATAATTTCAACTAATTTATTACCTCCGGATTAATATAATTAATAATTATCGTTTCGTAATTTACTATTACGGTATACTAATTCTTTTTAATTTATATTTACACGGTAATAACGTTATTACCTATAGCTCCGATTATCGTATTTAAAGCTTTTTTAAGGTACTATAATCTAACTTCTTTTTTTTCGCTTACTTACGACTTCTTTATAAATAACGTTAGTTTTTTAAGATTTATAAAAGTTCTCGTAAAATGTCCGTATCCCGATCATTTTGCGCTCGGAATTCTTTTAATTACTTCTTTATTTATTTTACTCATTTTTAAAGTTACTTAAATCGTTATTATATTTCTTGTTATTCGTAAATTTATTCCGTAAATTTCTTTACTTAATTCGTAAAAGTTTTAATAATTTCTTTATCCGGTAATATTAACTACGAACTATCGCTTTTTTTCTATTAAGCTTTACACCTTTTTTCGTAATTTCGTATATTTTAAATCTTATTTTAAATTTTTTAACGGAATTCACGTCGCTTTTAAAATTTTTCTATAAACTTTACTTAAAACGTTAATCTATTAATAATCTATTAACAAGATTTTATAACGGTATTATAAAATAACTCCTTTTCTATCTAATAATTATACTAATCTCAATAATATTAAAGGTTTTTTACCGGGCAACTTTTTTTTTTAAATCCAGTTTCTAATTACGACTATTTCGTTAATTTTATCTTAAATCGCTATAATTCTCAAATAGCGATACCATCTTTTATTTTACGGGTTATCGCTCTTTTAATACATAAAATTTAAATCTTTATTTTTACAGGCGTAAAATTTTTTAGGCGATATATTCCTTATATTTCTTACAAATATAATATCGGAAGCGTTAGCAGTTAATAACGTAAAGTTTTATATATCGGTTAGTCTCTTTTAAGCATAGGGTTTCGTTTTACTTTTCGTACTATCGTATCTATTTCTGTACCTCCTATACCATTTATTATATTTACTAATAATATCGTTTTTTTTTTTTTGTAATTGTATTAAGGGTATAATAATATCGATAAGCTTTTACTATTTTTCATACTCCTTTAACTAATCCAACAGCTAGTTAGCTTAGGGTTAAATTATGTTAATCGTTTTTTTATTATCTTTTATATTATTTCCTTATTATCCTTTAAATACTAGCTTTTATTTTTTTAACGGGGTTTTTTTAGTTTTTTATACCGAAAAGTTTTATATCCGATTTCCCCGTAATTAACGCATTTAAATAGAGCCTATCCTTGTTATCGGACTGCTCTGATTTTTATAAGGCCCGATTCGATACCGTAAAATATATTAATATATCGTAAAATACTTACCGTATACTTAAGTCGGTTGCCTTATCGTATCTTAAAGTATCGCATCTTTTAAACGTACTACTGATTATCGATCTTAACCGCTATTATAATATAATTAATTAAATTTTTTAAATCGAATTTTTTTAAATAATTCCTTTTAAATTTTTTTTAAGCCGTTAAAAAATTTAACTATAAAAGCCTTTTATCCCCACTTAATTTTACATATTAACTAGATAAATATATTACCGTAAACTAAGACAGCTCCTTTTTAGTATAATTTTTCAATTTAAATTTCCGCCTTAGTTTTTTCGTCTATTATTCTAAAAACTTTTTTAAAAATATTCTTAAACTTTTTATAATCGTTATGTATTATTTAAGCCTTTAAATTTTGTTATTTACAAAAAAATAACGTATTTTTAAAATGCGAGCTTAAATTATACAGCCGTATTACCGGTTAGTAACCTTATTGTAAGCTTTATTTAAACCGTAAAAATAACGAACCTAATAAGAAAATACTCGAAATACGCTCGATATTAAGTTAAAAATAACTGTAACTTAATAAAGGTTCCGTTAAAAGGTTCGGGCCTAAGTAGTTTTAGGATTTCTCCGGGTTCCTTAATATTCGTTATTTAAATTATTTAAAAACTTTTATTGCGGAAAAAAATTCCCTTAATTCTTTCCTCCGTTTTTTTTTTACCCTTTTTTTAAGGCGTTTATACGCGGCCTAAAAGGAAACTGTAAGATTACCTTTTTCCTTTTTAAATTAAATAATATAATTCGTAATAACGTCGAATTTCTTTAAGACCTTATCTGTTAAAGGATAAAAATGTTTCTTTTCTTTATTAAAGCTTATAATTTTTTAAAAACCTTGTAAACGGGTTATTTTTTAGTTTATTTACTAATAGATATAATATTAACGAAAATTACTTAAAATTTAATAATATTATTAAACAAAAACTTACAACGTATAACGGCTAAATTAATTAATTAACTATTAAACTAAGTTATACGGTTTATATTAATAGTTATATTACGGTATTTAAGCAATAAAAATAACTTAGTTACGTTTAATAATATTAAAGGTACTTTAAGTATCTAAGTTATATTCTAAGTTGGTACTATTTAAATTATAGAAATAATAAATATATATATTTTTCGTAAAAGTCTAGATTTCTAATAAATCTTATTACTTTTACAAATCTATTATGATTAAATCTATATAGATTTATTTAAATCTTTAACTGCAGAGGAGATTTAAATTACGTAACTCATAGTGGGTCCGACCATCCTTGTAGCCGAGTCCTAACTAGGTCGTAATACGTAATACTAAGAAAAAGAATAAACAAGATATTTAGAGTATAAGGGACCGAGGTAATAATAGTATAAGGTAAGCAGGTAAATTTCTTACGATCTCTAATATCCGCTCCGTTAATTACTACTAATATATCTATTTCGCTTTCTATTATATAGAAAAATACGTATAAATATTAATTTAAATTAATAATTTATTAAAAGTAATTAAAGAAATATTAACCGTTTTTATACCTTTTATATAATAACGGTTTTAATTTATATATAACGATTCTATTAAATACTATGTTTAATAAACGTCGTAAGGTATATGTTTATAAAGTAAATAGTAATATCGAAATTTAAGTAATAAGTATTTTTATAAAGAGTTGTACTATTTATACATTAGTTTTTTATATAAGAGCTATACATTACTTTTTTTACACCTGCTACCGCCCCGCTACCATTTTTAATCACCTTATAACACTTATTACTTATCTTTAAATAACTTAATAATATAACGTTTTCTTAAAAACTTTATAGCTTATTTTAATCTTTATTAGTTATAAATAAATAAATGAAAATCCGTTTAATTTTGCGATTTTTCGTAACAAAGATACGTATAAGTCAATTATAAAGTATAAGAGGGGAGTATAACTGCAAAAAGAAAAAAGGGGTTGCTTAAAGCGTTTTAAAATATTTAGCGCTATAGCGCATCCTATAGCGCACCTTATATCGCTTTGCTTAATAACAACGAAAAGAACGATTAATATCTTAACGTATATATATCGCATTATGATAATTTTTAAATAATTTTTATCGTTTTACTTAAAGGAATTAATTTATCGAAAAATATTATAATAATAAAATATAGTTATTAATAAATATATCTAAGTAGTAGTATAAGGAATTAGAGCAATTTTTATAGCTTTATTATAAAAATAACGCGTCTTTAAAATAATTTATGTTGTTTTTTATTAAATAGTTTAATTAATCGGTTTTTACCGTTTAATTTCCGTTGTAATTAATAAACGAAATTATTTCGAAGACCGAATTCGAAATTCTATATATTAGTTAGGCATTTTAGTTAAAACTGTTACGATATAGTTATTTATCCGTTTCGTTTTTAACGTTAAAGTTAATGGCTGATTATAAAGTTTTTACTACCGGCAAGTTGCCTTTATTTTCGAGCGTAAAAATTATTTTATTTTTTCCGTTTCCTTTTAATAAAACGTTTTTTCCGTTATAATAGAGTTAAATTATAACTTTGTTTACTTATACGATTATTTATAAAACGTAATTTCTTAACCCGGGATTTTTATATATTAATAATAGTTTTATTATATTTATAAAGTTAATGTAATAGTTTTTATATATAAAAATATTATTTATAATATAACTTTTTTTCGTTATCGCTAACTTTTACTTTTAATATTTTACTATCGAATTATTAAAGCTTTAAATCCTTTACGTTAAACATTTTTAAATTATTTTAAAAATTAACGTTTTTAATTAAAAGAAATTATCAAAAAAATAAGGTATTTTTTTATATAATATTAGAATTATAATATCTTTTTTCTACGGTATAAACTCTCGTTTATCTTCCGGTTTTACGGTAATTTTTTTAAACGTTAAAAATATATTAAAACCGGGTATTTATTAATATTTACGAAAATCCTATAATATTTAAACCCGTATAATATTATTATTTTATAAGAATATTTATAACATTTAATTTTTAAAATTAAAATTATATACATTTTACGTATATTTAATTATTTTTAGTATTTACGATATATCGTATTAATTAAATCCTTAATTTAAAAATTTAAGTTGTTATAATTTAAGGTTTAAATTATTTTTAAAATATACAAATAGTTTATTATCTAATAATAATATTATAATAATTTTTAATTAAATTTATCCGTATTTAAATAATTTAATTATTTAATAATTAACGTTTAAATTTTATTATAACGGTATTATAAAATAATTTTTAATTTTTATAATCCGGGATCTAATCACATTATAATTTTATTATGTCTTTATTATTTCTAAGTTATATTTAAAATTTTATAAACTAAAAAATATAATTATATTATATTATTATACCGCTTTCGTTTTTAAAAAAAAATCATTTTAATACAGTATTTAAATAATTTTAAATAACTAAATTATTTTACTTTAAACTTCTAATTAAACGTTTTTTATCTTGTAAAATTTTCACCTTAAATATCAACTCTTATTATTTAATTAAAAAAACCTATAAATTAAATGTTTACGAATATTATATAAAACGATTTAAATACTTTAAAAATAAAAAGTAAAAATTAGATAAACTATTACCTTTAATATACTTATTAAGTTCTAAATTAAAATTAACTTTAAATATTAAACTTTTTAAATAACTTTTAAAAACGGTAATACCTTTATTATCCGATAAATTATTTCGTTTCACGTTCTCGTTAAAACTTAATTGATTTATTTCGAGTTATTAAAAAATTTTAAAATCTTTTTATTTTATATTAACTCTCGGTATTTATAAACTATTTAATAATTAAACTAAATTTTAAAATAAATTTTAAAATTATTATAAATATAAAAAATAATACTAAAATTAATAAAAATTCCGTATATCTTTAAAAACCTTTCGATATAATTAAAAGGTTTTTAAATAATCTTAAGTACTTTAAAAAAATTAAATTATTTATCGATTTTTTGGAAAATATTTTTAAAAGAAAATGAATTTTACGTTAAAGTAAAATCCCAATTATAAACTTTTTTAAAATTATTTTAAATTTTTAAAACAGCGTTAAAAACCGCGAAAAAATATATAATATATTTCTATTTATATCTCTAATAGCGTTATTTATAAAACACGTTTTAATTAACGGAAATTCTTATTTTTAAAAAACGCTTTTAAAAAACTTTATAAAATCGTGTTAATTTATCCGCTATTAAACTAACCCTATAATTTAATAAAATTAATAATCGTACGGAAAATATTATAAAAATTTTAACTTAAGTTATAATACTTTTTATAAAGTTAAAAACTATAAATAACTTATTAAATCGTAATTAAATTTACTTTTAATTATTTAAGTAACTTTAAAAAATATTAAACGCTTTTTAAATATACGAATTAATATAAAAAATAGTAACTAAATCTTTAAAAAAATACTACTATATATTACGTAATCGCTAAAATTTAAAAGAACTCTTAAAAATATATAGAAATTATAAGGTTAAGTAAAAGATATTAAATAATTATAAAACAGTACTAATCCTAAAAATTATATAAAATATAAGTAAGATATAATACTATAATTATAATAAAAATAAATTTGTCGAAATGTATAATATTACCAGACAGATCTAAATATTAGCGCCAAGCGCTTAAGTTTCGTAATAATATTAAAATATAAAAATATTAAATTAAAAAAACTCGGATATAATATACGTACTTATAAAAAATTATACAGGCATATAGTAATAAAGAATTTAATTAATTTAAATTATCTTATTACGTTATAATTATTTTATTTTATTTTAATATTATAAAATATTAAAATAAATAACTTACTTATATAATAAGTCATATTATTATATAACTATATATTGTCGGCAGATGTGGTGATTTATTGTTGGAAGGTTGAAAGGATTGAAAGGGCTTTGATTTGTGGCCCTAGGATTGCAAGGACAAAGGAGCTGAAGGCTATATCTAGCTGCTCCCACCCCTGTTGGAAATGAGGAACCTAGAACCAGGATACATCAGAACCACAGCCTGAAGAATGCAACACAATTTGCCCACATATATATTTAATATACTTAATAATTACGTTTAAAAATAATATATAAAATATTAAAGCTTAGCTTTAAAGCTTTACGATAAAACATATAACTTTTTAATTAAATATATCTTAATAAAAAATAAATTATTAAAGTTATAGGGTTAATAGGGGCGCGCGGATTTAATTGATCCATGTGTGTACCATATATATAGAGTAGGTCATGGTACCTGTGCCTACGAAATACCTATAGTACTTACCTACGGTAGGAACCGGTTCCTCCGGGTGCCGTTACTCTCACCCGGACCTCCCTTCGACAGCGTCCCAGTTGAGGGGATCTGTTATACAGGTGCAGCTGTGATCGATGTCAAGAGATGAACTGTGACCACGTACATACATATATACATACATCTGTAACCGAGCCGTACGGTGGACGCCGACTGGATTTACCTAAGTGCAGAGGGGTCCGGATATTACGTGGGTACGTAAACAGGCAAGTCAAAAAACGTAAGCAATTTCACGGAATGGTCATCGATGGGCAAGCTGACGCCAGGCACTGTGAATGTATGGATCCATAGCGAAACACTCTATTTCTCTTAAGTAGCGGTATCCGCAGCCGTCACGGCCGTGGCGCGAATCAAGAGTTAATAAATAGGCCGACAATTTTCTAGCCGACTGAGATCTGCAGAGTAGCTCTAGATGAGGCTAGGTAGGGTGGGCAATGGCAGAAGGTTCCTTGATCCTGATCCGGTCCGGTCCGACCCCGACCCCTTAGTTCTTAGCGACCTTAAGGATCCTCTGCTCCATCTCATCAAAGGCGCCGAGCACGCCCTCCGGGGCGTGGCCGTAGCGCTGGAACACGCCGTCGCGGAAGCCGGCGCCCTCGACGCGGCGGACGGCGCTGGTCTCGTCCCAGCGGCGGCCGATGAGGTCGTCGAAGGACTCCTCCACGCTAGACCGCTCGAGCGCCCAGACCGCCTTGTAGGCGCCCCCGAGGGCGCACGCGTTGCCGCCGACGTCGAGCTTATAGACGCCGTCGACGCCGCCGAGCACGTCGCCGACGACGCGCGCGATGGCCGGGTTGTGCGAGCCGCCGCCCACGAGGTAGATGCGGCGCGGCTGCGGCGGCAGGTCCGAACCTTCGGGACTGTGCACGAGGCTGTGCGACCGCAGCCGCATCGACAGCGCCTGGGACTCGACGATGGCGCGCGCGTCGGCCTCAGCGCCCCAGTCGCCGGCCTCCTCCCGCAGGTCCGACCCGTCGGCCTCACACGTGTAGCGCCAGGTGCCCGCGCGGATGTTGGGCACGATCTCGGGCAGCGGGAAGTAGAGGCCGAGCTTGGCACGGTCACCAGGCGACCGGATACCCAGCGGCGGCGTCTCGAGCACGTGCTTGTTGAAGGTCTCCCAGGGGTCGGAGGAGCCCGAGGAGGAGGGCTTCGGCAGCCTGTCGCGCACCTTCTCGCGCGCGAGGCCGCCGTTCTTGTAGCACAGCATGAACATAAAGTGGCCCTTGGTCGTGGGGTGGTTCATGAAGTGGTACGCAGGGTCGGGCTTGTAGGTGGGCGTGTTCATGAGGAAGGTGCTGGAGGTCCCCAGGGAGACGATGGCGTCCATGGGCCGGAGCGGTAGCGAGAGGATCGTCGCGGGGTTGTCGCCCGTGAACGAGACGATCTTGCATTCCGGGCTGAAGCCGAACCGCTCGACGTAGTACGGGGAGATGTTGCCCATGCTGCCGCCGCCGTCCATCCGTACCTCACCGAGCTTCTTGCGGAGATCGTCGACGCCTCCCTTTCCTGCCGTGAGCTCGAGGAGGGATTCGCTCCACGACTCAGCGGCTATGTCCCAGAGGTTCATGCCGGTGACGTCGCTGCAGTCGATCGGGGCGATGGCTCCCACGAGACAGGAGGCGAGGAAGGAGGAGACGAGGGAAATTCTCGCCGTACTGGCGTAGACTTGCGGCCTCCTCTTTCGCATCCTCAAAATCTGTGTACCTGTGAAACGCTATCTCCTGTTAGAAAAGCTACGTACGGGGTTAGGTAGGTATGTAGCAGCCGGCTTACATGGTGTGCAGCGCTCCCCGTAACCTCCGCGAGCTTCTGAGCCGAGCCGAGGTGCGCGTCGAACTGATCGCACTCGGCCTGCGTGCTGTGGTCCTGCCAGTTCGGGGAGAATTCGTAAGAGAGCGTGCCCGGCAGCTGCTCGAGCAGCGTCTTTTTAGGGTCGAGCGCCTTCAGGGTGGGCTCGGCCTGGTCGTTCCAGTACACGCTCCCGTGCTGCTGGCCCGAGCCACTGACGCCCCTGATGTCTTGCACGGGGCAACCCTTCCCTTTCAACCTGTTGAGGACGAGCTCGAGGGCATCGAGCCACATGGCCACGGGCGCGTACACCTCGCCCTCGGCCTCGTTGGTCTGCACGCCCTTCTTGATGCCATACTTAGAGGCGAAATCGCTGTCGAAGTCGACTTTGGCTTCGGATACGACGGAGAGGTCTGACTTAATCACGATAGCTGTTCCCCTTTGTAAGCGGTAAACCTCGCTTGGTTTCCTAGAACATCACCTGTTTTGGGAGTGGAACCTGCCTTTCAATTGCTGGGTCGAGAGGTCGAACCCCAAGTATAACGGTCCGGAGGTCATCCTGGTTCTCTTCTTGTAGTCTGCAACTCTCGGTGTGTATATGGAGCTGGATGTGGCACGCAAAGGGGGTTGGATGAAGCTGTATATCGAAAGTCAAGCACCCGCATTGCTAAACGGACGAAAACAAAAAATACAGAAGGGTCTAGAACTGCTAACTACTAAGTATCTAGGTCGCAAAACACAGCCAAGACTGGATCTCTCTCTATGGTACCCCGATACGACTTCAATATGACGTGAATCTTAACTTTGGGTTGGGGGAGTTCAATGGCGGGGCAGTCAGTCCTCAAGGGTTAAGCCTTCTGGCCTTATGTCATAATTAGCCTAAATTGTTATACGCTCCAATCACGACAAGGCGGGAACTTGCTATCGTCTTGGCTTAAGATCTCTAGCGTGAATCCATTGGTACGGAAAGGGACCATCGTGAAATTTATTCCCGAAAAATTCAGGTACGGCAACATCCCTCCGGTTTCTAGTATATCCCTCTGATAAACCTTTCTTGCCAAGTCACATCCAACATCCATTGCCCAATCCCAAAAAAGGTGTGCCCCTTGCTCGCTGCTTCGGGACACCTTCAGAACGCCTTCTACATGCAATTGTGTGAAGTGTAGGATGTTACATTCAAAGCTCCGGCCAGAGCTTCATCGTGAAGAAATCCAGAAATCTAAGGGTCGGTATCATCCAGTTCCCCGTGAAATAAAAAGTCGGCAGATGCCCATAACGCCATAACGCCCTTTGGTGTTCCTACCAATCCCCTTTTTGTTGGTTCTATTGAGACTTATGATCGCCATTGCTGTGGTTGTGGGTATGGCCATGGTCGCGGTCTTCCTCCTCAGGTTCCGGGCTCGACCTCGGGCTCACGTTGCCCGGAATGAATTCATCAAATTTCGGAGGTACGGGCACGTCCTTGGGGATAAAGCGGACTCGAACCCTTCGGACCCCTCGTACTTTGGCACCGACTCGGGTGCGAACCCTACCTTCGACGTCCTTGACATCTTGCACGGTCCAAGCACTAGGCACGCCAATTTCCAGGTCGACCAGGTAGTTTTGGCCCGATTTGACTCCTGACACATCCCTGAGCTCGATCTCATGGCCCTCCGTGATGTCGGCAAAAACCTTCTGAGCTTGCTTTCGAATCGATCCCTTAACTTCGTCATCGATGGCGCGATCGGCGAGTTCGAACAATGCAGAAATGGTATTCTCGGCTCCGGCCTTGACAACCATTAACGAGATCAGGAGGCCACCGACAGGATCCAGCCAAGCTGCATTCTGCATGAAGTTTGCGCCAAGAATTACCGCGAGTGTCACGATGCCAGTAAGACTGTCGACCCGATGATGAACGGCGTTGGAGGCGAGGACCGAGGACTTGCGTTCGCGAGCTACTTTCATTGCTGCGAGAATTGATGATTAGTCTCGTAATTCTTAAGGCAGATCTGCATTGGGCTAAACTTACTTGCATGGTACAGCCACTCCTTGATTGCGACTGTCCCTGCAGCAAGCCATGCAGCATGCAGACTCGGTACGATTTCAGCATGGTCGTGGCCATGACCATGGCCGTGGCCGTGGCTGTGACTATGGCTATGCACATGCGACATGAACTCAGCAGCCGATGCAGGATCAAGGAAGAAGTGGCCGTAAAGGGTTAAGAGACTGCCGTAGCCCATCCAGATTCCACCAAATAATAGCATGCTCGACACACCAAGGGATCCCAGGCTCTCAATCTTCCCATATCCGGTGGGGAACTTGTCCGTCGGAGGTCTCAAGCTCCAGGAAATCGTTGCAAGCGTCATTATATCAGATGCAAGGTCAGTTATGCTATGTATGGCATCTGCGATCATAGCCTTAGAGTTAAATAAGTATCCGCCGACCCCCTTCGCGACTGCCATGCCGAGGTTCGAGTAGAGGCCGAGCCGAGTGATGCGCACACCAGCATCATTCTTATTCGTCGAAGTAAGGTAAACATTGTCGTGGTGGTGATGATGCCCATGGCCGTGCTTGTGGCCGTGACTTCTTGTGTGGGTTAAAGACGTCATGGTTGGGAGCAAACGAAGGAGTTGGTTGTGAAGTCGACGTGAGGCGGGAGGTGAACGAGTGACCAAGAATGATTGAGAGCCTGTGGCTTTACAAGAAGTCTGCAGCACACGGCGCCCCTGAAAAGGAAAAGAATGATCTGGCCTCAACTTGGTGGTGCTTAAAGGAGAGACAAGGAACGGATGGTGGCGCCGGGTATATGTAGAAGGTGTTGAAAGAATCCGGAGGTGAATGCGACTGCCGCCGCCAGCTGTTGCAAGGACACCCATCGTATGTAGGTGGGCTCTGTAGGTACCACCTAGCGGATATATGTAGGTAGGCAGGGCGTGCACTATGCTGGGGACTCAAGCTTTAGCAGGCACGTCCACCGTATTGTAACCAGCTGCGCCCCGGCAGCATGCGACTGACGATGACGACGACTCAGCTAAGTAGGGGAATTCACTAATTAACTAGACGCGCGTACTGCCGCATTGCTGAAACCAAAAAGGAAAAACTTGCGTGTATAAGTCTGATCATGAAAGTCGGCGTATCTGTGTCGAAATCCTTAGTAGATGGAAAATAAAAGCTCGAGGTCCGACCATGAAAAGTTCCCGGGTTGACGACATCGGATGGCATGATCTCGGATGGGAAGGCCCCTCGGATGCAAAGCACATACAAAAAGACGATAACAACGCTAATGACGCTAACTGAATATGGCATGGCGCGGTTACAGAGCCCTAACTCTGCTGGACTTTACAAGGGCTTCAGTCCGACTGCTTGCTAATCGAGGCTTCCTTTAGTGGACAGCCTCGCTATAATGCGCTAAGATACACCCCTGGGCATAGAAATAACGTTGTATGTTGTTTGGTGATAGAAGCAATGTTGATGACCTCACTATCTTCACAGGACTTACCCGGCGGAGCTCCTAACCACGGCGATTCAACATAATACTCTAAAACCTATGCCCGGCATTTTGATATTCGTTCGTTACATACATCTATCTTTTTAAACCTGCAGCACTCGGAAAGTTTTCCAGATGCGTAAACCCTACATGCGGATTCCCTACACGGATGTCTTGCCAGCTCCTGCAATCATCCCCAAGACGGCCACCACGTTACCTGGAGCCGTTGCGGCACTGGTAGAGTTCTTTGGGTCATCAGTTCTGGATCGGCCTCGCCCTTCAACTGTTGTTCTAACGGGCGCCGGCATCTCGGTGGCCAGTGGGCTTGCCGACTACAGAGGAAGCAAGGGCACATACCGGGTCAACAAGACATATCGCCCCATATATTACAATGAGTTTATATCAAACCACGAAGCTAGGAAGCGGTACTGGGCAAGGAGTTTTCTCGGATGGCCGACTGTGTATAAGGCTAAACCAAATAGTAGTCATTATGCTATAAAGCAGCTCGGTGACTTGGGTCTCGTACAAAACATCATCACACAAAATGTAGACTCTTTCCACCCAAGGGCCCACCCTTTAATCCCAACTATCGAGTTACATGGCTACCTGAGATCCCTGGTGTGCACCTCATGCCACGAGGAACTGCCGCGAGATGTGTTTCAGGATGATCTGGCAAGACTCAATCCCGCTTGGGCAGCATTCCTCGAAGAGACCAAAGCATCTGGTGCTTTGGATACAGAGAACCCGGAAGAGCGTCACCGCAGAGGAATGAGGACCAACCCTGACGGCGACGTGGACCTGCCGGGCGCTCCATACACGACATTCAGGTACCCAGCTTGTCCGAGGTGTCTGGCAAATCCGCCGCGGACGGCGGATGGGAGTCGTGCGACTGTCGAGATTGATGCAGACGGTGCGTGGAAGCTGCCAAGCATCGCCGGTATTCTGAAGCCGGCAGTCACCATGTTTGGAGAGAGCGTACGAGCCGACACCAAGGCTGCTGCGGAGCAAGCTCTCGAGGGTGCCGAAAGGTTACTTGTTCTTGGGACCTCCCTAGCCACTTACTCGGCGTGGCGGCTAGCTAAGAGGGCGAAGGACCGAGGAATACCAATTGCAATCGTCAACCTCGGGGGAGTGAGGGGAGAGGATGCCTTCTTTGCAGACCTCGATCCAACCCAAAAAGGAGGTCAAGGGGTGAGGCTGGATATGTCTACTGACGCGCTGCTGCCGGCTCTTGTAGAGCGGTTTCGGCAGTCTTCGAATAGAAATTCCGCACAGGCATGCCGCGATCATACCGTAGACAAGCATGGAGCATCGGTCTTAAAGGACATGGTGCCCTAAAGCGCCCAAGTCCTTCTAGTGTATATCATGTGCAACATAGCCTGTTGACTATCAGAAGAAATTCGAGTAACTTGCCGTTTTGGCTTTTGGTGGTGCAGCGCTCTCAGTCTTCGCTTCGACTTTCGCCTCCGGTGTTACAGGGGCAGGCGGCGTCTGTTTTGTCTTTTCACCCTTACTTGGATTTTTCAGTATGTCGTCTCGCTCGATTTCCCGCAGGACCTCCTCCCATTCTTTCTCCTTGGCTTCGTCACCAGTGCCCAACGTCTTCTCAACGTCCACCTCTTCACCCCTTTGCAACTTTTCGACAACTTCGCGCAACAAGCCAATGCGAACTTCGGCCCGTCTCGTGAAGGCGCTGAAGTCCTTCTTGAGCGCAATCATCTGGATAGACATGGATCCGATGAAGAGGAAGATGAAGATAAAGAAGGTAGCGGGGTTCCACTCCTTCGACTTGGGCCTTTTCGCCGTCCTCCATTCTTCTGACTGTTCTGAACGTCGACGCAGCGGCTTCGGAATCAGAGATTTCCAGAAGGACGTTTGGGCGATTGTTGGCGTAGAGCTTGCGTGCCGCGTGAATTGGTTGCGGGTGAACTGAGCGGGAGTTGGGCGCAGCATTGCGCGGATGGTTGCTGGCTCTAAGAGAGCTCTACGCCAGATCGATCTGTCCATAGTGGTCATGGGTTCGCGGATTGTCGATTTGAACTTTTTCGTGGGCCGGATGATCTCATTAAGTGAACCTTTTATCTCTGCGATAGACCGATTATCCACAAGGCCAAGAGGAAGACCCCAGTACCGGTAGCTCTTCCTGTACCCGCCCGTTGCCCTGCCGACTAGGTTTATCCGTTTCGGGGTAAGTCAATATCCACACAAGCACATGCGAGCAACCGACCCATACAGCTAACGTGCATGTAAAGAGCGGAATTGAACTTCGTCATTTATTGCACCGCATTTGTCTCTATCATCTATTGATTGTGCATTGGTCAGACTTATATGCTATGGGCTTTCCTTGCTTATAACCTACTTTGCAGTCGTTCCCCTGAGTTGTCTTGGATATCGCTCTGCATCAGTCTTTTCTGCGCGGATAATGATATGATTAGGAGTCGATACCTGCAAAGATCTACTTCATAACTACTATAAATGGCTTCCATACATGCACAGATCGATGCCGTCCGGAACGCGGTCGCATCTGTTTCAACATGCACTCCAACGATCTCAGCTACCTTGAAGGACCTTCTCCTGAGCAAAGAGGCGGATCACGATGCTGCCTCCTCGAAACCCACCACCAAGACACGACCGGGTAGAGCAAAAACAGTTTCGACGAGAGAAAAGCCAACGACGACAATAACGAAAAGAGGGGGTGCGAAAGCGGTGGCGCCTGCCGCGGAGGAGACGAAGACCCCGAGTACAACTATCACCGCGAAAGAGAGGGCTTTACTGGCTACCCAGGTTATCAATGCAACTCTGAAGGCTCTCGGAGATGCAGTGAAGGACCCTGCTCCACTGACCCCCAGGTCCCCCGCGAAACCCGACATTGTCAAGCCTGCCAACCGTAAGGCTCTCCGAAGGTCGAATTCCGTGCCGATGACACCGCTGCAGCCGCGGTCTCTGAATAGAGTATCAACTTCACCTGGTGTCACAAGAACATGCCGGTCTCCATCCTTAGTCGCAGCTTCGACGAGCTGCCTAGCTACGGTCGAGTGCGCGCGCGCTGCCTTCTCGAGTTTGAGGTCCCTACAAGCCTCCGGCGCTGTGACATTGCCCGAGTTGCAACTGGAATCTGGGATGTCCTCCTTTATCAACAAACTAATCGGCCTGAACTTATTTGAACAGGCGACTAGAGAGCTCCGGATCCTGAAACGACGACTCGAAGGTGTGGCGGCTGGACAGGGTGGAAAAAAGAGCAAGTCAAACCCGGCCCCCGAACCAAACATAGTTGCGAAGACCTTTTCCGACCTCCTGGATTTCCCCGACGTCAGCGCTTCAGGGCCGCTTCTCGGTTTAATAATTTCTACTCAACTCCAAGCACTCCGCGTTCTTCACGGTTTGAAGAAGTCAGCACATCTTGATACTGCGCTTCCGTTCCTGCGGCAATCGAACTCGTCTTCGCCCCTGAATCTGATTCTTCTGTCGCTTCAGGGCGAGAAACCGGATCGAACCAAGGGGGCGAGGCAGTTGGAAGGCCTGTGCCAAAGCCTCTTATCTCTATCACCGAGTATAGCTTCGAAGGATGATGCAACCGCCCTAGAGCCGAGACTCAGTCCATCTCCAGAGACGTCCCTGGAGATACAGGCCCTTGCTTTCGCTTGCAGGCTTCAATCATGGCGAATTTCTGGCCATAAGGGCGGCGTTGACAGAGATGTTCTGTTACCTCTATCGAAGTGTTTGAGCGCTTTCACAAGGCGGACGAGCTCGGAGCCAGCGAAAGCCTTTCGTGTCACTGCTAATGCATTTAATCAGGTGTGGGAGCGCATCCAGAAGCTAGGGCTCGGACCATTCACGTCTTCGAAGACATCATTAGTGGTGATATATCAAGTGCTCGCAACGGCATCACGGGATGCTGGCGATATCAATGAGGCCAGGAAATGGACACTAAAGTTGAAAGATTTCATGGATCCGACGCAAGATTCCGTGGCCAAGCGGTGTTCTGTGACTGCACAACTGTTGACCCTTTCCCTCAGGCAGTCACCACAAGTCGACGAAAGCCTCATCGTCGAAATCTTAGACGCATTGCAAGGGCCACTCAGTGGTAGCACCACCGACTTGGACGACCTTTTAGTCAACATCTGTCTTGCCCGAAAAGCTGCCATCAGTGTTATTGTAGGTCGTGGGAAGCAAGACTCCGACTCCGTTCCGGCTTCAGAGACCATCTTAAAACACCTGGAAACTTTCATCTTCCAACTGCCACGTTTTGCTCTAAGATGGCTAGGAACGCCCCCGTCATCGACAGGTGCTACTAAGGACTTCCTGCGCTTTGAACAGCGACGACAGCTATTATCGAAATATGTGAACCATATTCTTGACTCTGCTTTCATGCTCATCAACAAGACCTTGGAGGAGGATGGTATGGCCTGGGATCAAATGGACTCGATTCTCCAAGATAGCCTGGGACTACTCGAAAATATCGGGATGTCGTTCCAAGTTGGCAAGGGCAATCCGTCTAGCTCTTATTATGTCAAGATTTCACATTTATACTATCAAGAGCATCTCGCTCTGCGGAAATCGAAGGATACGGAAACTACTTCGCTACGCGCCCTCCGCCGTTCGATCGAATGCATGAAGCAAAGGCCCGAAGATGAACAGTGCCGTGCACAGCTGTTCGTCAAATGGGAAAGGTTCGCAGAGCTGTGCAGAGTCTCTGGACGGCGCGATGATGCCGCAGATGCCCTTCGTTCCATCAGGGACCATCTAGTACGACAGGACATTGTCCCAGCGATAACCTCCATGCTAGCAACACAGCCCGTCGTCAAGGCATGGCAACAAAGCACGGAGTCGGAAGCCCTTTCACGAGCGGTGTGCAATCTTGCGAAGATCGACCGGAAGCCGACTGAGTGGACATGGCTCTTAGACGAACCTGACAAGGCCACAGCATTAGAACATGACCTATATTTCATCATCTCAAACGATAGCAACTTCCGCCAGGAAGTGGGTCTCTCACATCCCACAGTCAAGGGGTTATTGCAGATATATTCTCCTGAACACTACCCCGTCAGGAGGTTCAGGACCCTGTTGCAGTTAATCGCTGCTAAGCTGGACACCGGAGCTGAGATAGCAGGTCTACGCGCCGAGCTGCAGACCGCAGCTGAGAGTATAACGACAGCAGAATTAACAAACGATAGCGGTTTGGAACGCTACGTACCGCATCTTCAGTCGTTGGCAACCTGCATCTTCAGCCTGGTTGACTCTACCATCGACGACTCATCGGCCAAACAGGCTCTAGCTAGGTGGAAAGTCATCGTTTCCAAATGCCACTCAGCAGAAGAACTCTCGGATCATGTCGATAACCCTGATCAACTGCAGACGATACTCCAGTCCCTTGCCGACTTCGCCCGGATAAGGGGCCTGGAGACATTTTCGACAGACGTACTCGAACTTTCCACCAAAATATCTAAGCTTGCAGCCACAGGTAGCCCGGAATCCTTGTTGACCCAGAGCGCGACGCTCTGTGTCCAACATCTAAGCCTAGGACGATCGACGAAGGTGGAGATGATCTTGGAGCAAAACAAGGATCTGATTTCTCAGCCCGATCTGTCACAGGAGTCCCTCGCCACTTACCATCTGGCTGTAGCGGAATATCATTTGGCTCTTGGGGATTTCGACGAAGCCGACCACCACCTGACTGAAGCTCGTAACGCAGTAACAGCGCCGTCAACGCGGCCGCTAGCCAGGAGGGGTACCGGGTCTGGCAGGAAAATACTGCTAGCGAATGCATCCTTCCTAAGCTCGAGACTCGCGCTCGAGCGCGGGGATTCCCCTAATGCGCTTCACTTCGCGAAGACCGCCGTTAAGTTCTTGTTCCACGACTGGGCGAAGCTGGAAGAGCTGAGACGTTCTAATAACGACGTCTCAGTGGAGGACCTCTCACAGTCTGAAGCCTCCGGCGACGATTCGAGTTTCAGCAGTTCGCAGTTAGTCAAAGCTGACGTTGTCCGCGCAAATGCCGGCCCAACATTTTGGGCAATGGTATACCCCTTATTCCGAAGCGTCTTGCGATTATCTTCAATTTACGCACATGTCGGAATGTACCAGGAGACCTTCTATTACGCCCAGCAGGCCCAGAAGGTTGCGCAAAGTACTGCATCGACCACCTACATATTCCAATCCGAGGCTTGGCTAGCTCTGGTCTCGCTGATGGCCGGGAAACCCGAGAAGGCTTTAGAGATTGCAGCTGGGCTGAAGGCATCGATTGCTGTCCTCGAACCTACCTGTTCAACCGTTACTACCGTGTGCGAGCTCAGTCGTGTGTACCGCGACACTGAAGATGCGGTATCAGAGTCCGAGTTATTGGACAGCGCAGACGCAATGGTGAAAGCAATGAACAGCAATGACACGGTCACGGAGACCAAATCCGAACCCCATCTCGAGACACAGATGGCAAAGCTGACTATCAAATCCACTTCGAATACCAAAGCAACAACCCGCCAGACGAAAGCAAAGAAGACGACCGAAGTCGTGACAACCACCGTCTCGAAACGACCCCCATCGAAACGAGCAAATACTCCGGCTGAGCCGCAGCCACAGATTCAAGTCGAGGATGTGCAAATTTCATTCCTGCGAGCTGCTGTTCTCCAATACCAATCTATGGACTTGCTCAACAAGAAAGACTGGGCTACGGCGATCGCAAATCTGCATACAGCGTACCAGCTTTCAAAACTTTCAAAGGATATCTCTCAAGAACGTCTCCTAATGGCAACGGGCCTGATTGGTCAAAGCTTGGACCTGATGGGCCGCGACTCGGTCTTCTCCGTCATCCAGGACTCTACGCTTTCGTTTCCGGCCGTGGCTGCATCCCATAAGGATAAGAGCGCTTCTGAGCGGTCACCACTGATGAAGACGTCTCCGCGCAAAGGCCGAAATATGGTACAAGAACCCCAATTGTTCGTGGACAATTTGCGCCAGGCCCAAGAGTACCTGTTAGAAGCTCATTCTATCGCAACCATCAACGGCGATGGTGGTCTTGTCCATCGGATCGCGGCTCTGTTGCAAAATGTGACCATTCTTCTCTCGGCAACAGGCTCATCTAGATCAACCGGTGTCGGCCATCCTGCTCATGCGACGTGCTCCATCGAGCTGGCCCGTAATCTCGTCTGGCGCCGTGAACGGAAGACATTACGACTAGAATCAGCGAAGAGCACGAAAGCAGAATGGCCAATGCCCATCCACCATAACAGCCATGACAACAGGAGATCTAGTCTGGGGTTCTCTATCGACATGAACAGGTTCCAGCGGGATTACGTCGACATCATCCCCAAATCCTGGAACGTCGTTTCGGTGTCCCTGAGCGACAACAAACACGACCTGTGCGTCACGAAGCTCCAAGCAGGCCACAGTCCTTTTGCAATCCGGCTACCGCTGGAGCGTGCCAGTTCGAGGGACGCAGATTCTGAGGTGTTCACCTTCCAGCAAGGACGCTCGGAGCTACTGGACATCATCACGCAGGCTAATCGCACATGCCACGATGCGCGAGACATGAGCCACAATGAGGCCAAATCAGCCTGGTGGGCGGAACGAAAGGAGCTCGACGAACGTCTGAAAGAGCTCGCGGGCAATATCGAGCAGACGTGGCTTGGTGGATTCAGGGGCATTTTCACGCAACACCACAAGCGCTCGGACCTTCTCGCCAAGTTTCAGAAGAGCTTTCTGAACATCCTTGACAAGTACCTGCCCTCCAGACGGCAGGTCCGGGGCAAGAGGGCGAAAGCCGCCCCGATTCCGAAGATCAACCTCGACCCCCGAATCATGGATCTCTTCGTCGGTCTGGGTGATGCGACGGCTCCTGAATGCGACCTGGACGAGCCGCTAAACGACCTGCTGTACTTCGTCGTGGATATTCTCCAGTTCCACGGGGAAAGAAATGCTTACGACGAGATCGACTTCGATGCGATGGTCGTAGAGACCTTTGATGCCCTGCACTCGTATCATTCAGCGGCAAAGGGTTGCGCGGACGCCGACGAGGGCATACATACGATCCTGATCCTGGACAACGCCCTGCACACCTTTCCGTGGGAATCGCTTCCTTGCATGCAGGGCCACTCGGTATCGAGGGTCCCCTCTCTCGCGTGCCTGCGAAGAGCGATACTGGAGCAGCGGACCTCGCAAGCCAAAGCGGCCTCCCTCCCCGACGGCGACGAGGACGAGCTCAGCGCCTCCAACTCTAACCCCAGCCCGAACCTGCGGGAGGGCCACTACGCGTCCATCAATTCGGGGACGTACATCCTGAACCCGAGCGCGGACCTGGCGAACACGGCGGCGACGTTCGGGGGGCCGCTGGCGCAGCTGCCGGCGGCGTGGCGCAGCATCGAGGGGCGGGCGCCGACCGAAGCCGAGTTCGAGACGGCGCTGCGCGGCTCGGACCTGCTGCTGTACTTCGGGCACGGCAGTGGCGCGCAGTACATCCGCGGGCGCACGATCCGCCAGCAGCTCAACGGCCGCTGCCGCGCCGCCGCCCTGCTCATGGGCTGCTCGAGCGCCGCCCTCGACTACGCCGGCGAGGCCTTCGCCCCGCACGGCCCCGTCCGCAACTACATGCTCGCCGGCTGCCCCGCCGTCGTCGGCACCCTCTGGGACGTCACCGACCGCGACATCGACCGCTTCGCCGCCCGCCTCTTCGAGGAGTGGGGGCTCATGCCCCGCGGCACCTTCGCCTCCTCCTCGGACCGCCACGGTCGCGGCAGCGGCGGTAAGGGGAGGGAAAAGGCGAAGGGGAAGGGGAAGGCAAAAGAGAAGAGCGCCCCGAGGCACCCCGCGGGCAAGGGGGAGGAGGAGGAGGCCCAGCAGCAGCAACAGCCGCAGACCAGCCTCGTCGAGGCCGTCGCCAGGGCCAGGGACGCATGTCGTTTTCGCTACCTGACGGCCGCTGCCGTGTGCGTCTATGGCATCCCGGTGTATATCAGCAAGTGAGGCGACGCCATCCCGGTGGGGAGGCCGTTGTTCTTTTGGTTTGGGATGGTGTTTGTGTGTGTGGGGGTGTGTGGCTGGTTATATGTAAGACTCTTGTTTGGACTGGTTGGTGTGGATGGCGAGTTCGTGTGGTCGGCGACGGCGAGAGTCTGGATGGGCGATGGAGTTCCCGGCGAACATTGTTGCGTTTGGCATTGCGCTGGCGTTCCTGTGGCGTATAGAAGATCGGTTTTTGTCAATGCGAGTGATACCTCAAGGAACATTGTTGAGTCCACGTGATGCCCATGAGTGAATGTGCTGCTCGGCTATTCGGATTACCTTATGTGTCCCGGGTAATGGGTTGCCAGTTCTAGTTCCAATGCCAATGTTTACATTACCCCCGAGGTAGCCGGTCTGTCATTGGGATCCCGGTCGCTTTTCAGCTCCACGAGCAAGCGGCACCATTCGGTTAACACAGAGTAGTAAGCTCCGCCTTGTGGGAAGGCGAGGTGCAGTTGTTATCCATTCGGATAAATTGCACGCGCGCTGTCAAAGCAGTGCCGCTCCCGTGGCTAACTTACATCCCTCGAATCTTATACGACATGTTCTATCATTGAATGTGGCCATACGGAGGATCGGAGGTGAACTGATCCCCTTCTACTTACGGATGCTTCCGTCATACTGGGATACTGATGCGATATCAATAGCAGGACACTTGATCGGCCTGGCCGATGCTCTACGTATAAACAACCGCAACGCGACAACGGCAAGGTACACCCCAGCCGGAAGAAGCTTCAGACCACAAAAGGAGACAAATTGTGATACCGCTGTCTATATTCACACTGTGAGATTGGCAGTTTCCTCGAACGCCTTGAGAATGGATCGATGGTCGTGGGACCGCACAACACAGCAGCTAGCTCGATGCCATGCCGCCCATTATAAGGTCGTTTAGAAAGACAAAGAGGTGTCAGACCTAGAAGCGTTCTGTTCTGGCAAATAATGACGTATGTCGGGGCAGCGGATCTACGGGACCGACCTTGGGCAGTGACCGTCACAAGCCAAAGCCCTCGGTCGATACAAGTTGCCGTATATCTTGCGACAGATGAACGAGGCCCCCAGGCGTAACCATGTTGCATCACCTATGGAGTCGGACCCGACTGCCTAGCTTGTAGGGCGTGCGATCGTCTATGTATATATGCTCCTCCCTTCCGGGGTGGTGGGTGTGGAGGAAACCCGGCGCCGAGATATGTTTAGCAGGAATGTTCTATGTTACGCCGGGGGAGGGGGGGTCACAATCGAGGTGTCACAGAGGTCGATCATCTCGCTCAGATCTCGAAGGCCACGTAGTATCTAAGAGCCCGGGGCCCAGGCATAGAGGCACCGCAGAGTGAAAACACAGAAGGTCGTAACTGCTTATCGGCTATGTTGGGAGCGTCCTCGAGAGCCGGGTGTCGTTTAACCGTGGCACATGGGGGAGCTGCTGGGCAAAGAGCTTGCTCTTAACGGAGGGTGTGGGGGGACGGCAAACCATATGTTCTGCTTGGTAGCCGCGCATTTTCGGCAAAGTCAAGGATCTCGCAACAACGTGGAGACCATGTCGACATAGACAAGTTCCTGCATGTAGTGTAAACGCTTTTGGAGTAGGCTATCCTGCGTCTGATGGGTTTTCTTTTTCCCTTTCCTCCTTTCTTACCCCTAGGGAGGGCTCATTAATCACGAACTGCGCGTCCTACGAGGTCTCGGCTCTAGTCCGGCGTGACTTGAAATGCACGGAGGGGAGATCTATGGCTCACCTCATTCACCCTTAATATCCTATTCGTTAGCGGAAAGCAGCTCATATTCTGTGAGCTAACCATCGAAGGTTTCGAGGTTCGTTCCTGTTTCCCAAATAGGAAGCAGCGGCAAAATGCGTTATACCCATTAAGCGGCTATGTTGCAGCTCTCCGCTGTTTCGGGGAACTGATTGTCAACTAATCTACCCGGCCGACCGAGCTCTTGTCGTCTTTGCCTCGGATGCTTGGTTATCGAGGTGTCAATGAGTCTTCCGTTACGCGGTCACCAGAGTTTGGGACGGCCATCTCGAATCTTAACGCCGGTTTCGCTAGCTTGGGATGGGGCGATATAATGCTGTGCGCTCTGTCGCTAAGCCCATCTCGTTTCGCTCTTGACTGCGACAGCAAGTTAAGACAGAATGGCAGACAGACTCGTGGAGCAAGAGGACCACAACTTGAGGTCGAACGAACCAGAGAAGTAGTGTGGTATCGAAACCCAAGCAGCCCATGATGCTTATTGAGAGATCGTGGCTGGAGACTACTACCAAATATGACTTCGAACGCCTCCGTGAACCAGGGGTGTATGCTAAGCACTATAACAGCATAATACTCCCGTGCTAATACAGGAACAATGACATGAATTTGGCTGAGATCGAAGCGGATCTAGCGCAAGTACTGTAGGCCCCTTGATAACCGGAAGTAGAGTGAGTATCCAGGACGGAGGAGCAATAGGATGAAAGCTTGAAAACCGTAAACGAGAAGCTGAAGCGGGTATCATGGTCTCACCAAGATTGGACCATGAACTGGGGTTCTTCTGGTTCGTCTGGGGTCGCCAAGGCAATATAACATGCATCAAAAACCCCCGAGACCACCCCCACCACAAAGTAGGTACCTACGGTGGTAAGTAATATGTCGTGCCCATCTACATAGTGTTGTATGCCATAAGATGCCATAATGGTGGGGTGCCTATCTGCAAGCGAATTAGCATGCGACAAAAGTCAGTTTTTTGGCGTTTCATTGTGACAGTGGCTACGATAGGTAAAATTTGGCAGAGAGTAGTCGACCCTTGGTCGTCAAGGACAGATTCACAGACTGCTTGTCCGCAGTCTATGAGTTGATGAAGCGGGGAGGATTGTGCACTCGTGAGGCAGTGAGGTGGCCAATGATATGTTTTTCATACGGGCAGGGAAAGCAATCCGGAGCATATTCGAAGCACGAAAACAAAATGATCGTCATATCAGTCCTATTATGCATGATAGAAAGAAAATAGATAGGGCAACATAGGGAAGGGAGGCAACAACCCTGATTTTTAGGGCAATGTAGAAGATTCACGCATTGTGTAATCTTCAACAAACAATGATATCGCGAGGTGGTGTGAGCAATAGTCTTCCTGAGCACGCAGGCGCGTGTTACGGGACTTGGAGCATCTGAGGTTTATCAAGCAGCTGCAACTGTGGCTATGCATTTGCCATTACCACGGTCGAGCACTAGAGTGTGATAAGCCAACAAAGAACGGCCGCCGTTACCTCCTCCGCTATGGGGCCTGGGCCCCTAGATTGCAGGTAAGGCGTCTAGAATGAGGAAAGATCACATAGAGCTCGATCGAAATAAGCAAGATTGGCAGATAAATATGGGGAGTACCTTCGTTTCTTACTCGACTACAAAATTCTTCAAGGGCCAGGAGAGGAAGATATAAAGAGGCTGGCGAATCGTGGCGGGATGCGGTTGTCGTGGCTCCGTGCCAAAACCGCGGTGTGGGTATCTGACGGATGATCAAACTCTAGACACATATTGTAGATGATCTGATAGCTTTGTTATGTGGGATTGGAAGTACAGGTCGCTTTGTTGGACGACGGCGGTGGATGGAGGTGTAAGTTCGCGGGCGGATAAAAGTCACAGACGGCACAAACGGTTGAACCAACTCGCCGGAGCTATATATATCTATATAACATATACATGTATGTACCTGGGCAGGTATGCGCCTACTCTCCGGTCCCCCAAGCATGTCCGTATGTCGCTGGTTATTTTCAACATTGAGGGGAGCGTCGCTTCTATAGAGGTAGAATCATGTACCTACTTGGTTATTGTCTGTAAGTGAGGGGGGGGACAGAAAACCAGCCGAAGACAGGGCAACTTCAAGTTGGAATCAAACGAGTCCTCACAATATACATGGAATATGCAGGAGTAATTGGGGATGATCGTGGGATAGCCTGCTCCAAAGGCTTCCAACTCGTAGTGGTTCTCCGATGCGGATGCCACCAGTCGACATCATCCATATAGGTATGTAGGCATGCAAGCAAGCCGTGGGAAGCCAGCATCGTCACTACCAGGTAAGCTTGGGTCGTGGGGTTGATCATCTTGAGGTCTTATATAGGAGCTGCGGTTCTCACGGTGTCAGGGACATACTGATGTGATTTAGCCATTGATCGGCGCCAGATCAGGTTCATCATCAGGGGTAAACGCATATCATATTTACTATATATACTAAGGTCGGTCCCATCACCTACCTCATAATATAGGGGTATATATCTCTACATGTAAGTGTTAAACTAGATGTCCGCACGTCCACACCCCTTTTCAAGATGTATGTCATCTGGATCATGTACGAACTTTGTGGTGCCGTCCCCATACATGCTTGTTCTGCAGATACATACGCCTGCATGGATACATGCATCGTCATCAATGGAGTATGTAGCCGCTGGTGGGCACAGCTATTGTCAGAAAAGGGCGGACCCCAAAGGGGGTGACTGATGCCCTTACGTGTGTGCTCCGCATGCGAGTCTCCTCCGCTTTTGGCACTGCTGCGTAGCACTTCATCACAGTTCCAATCGAGGGCCCCAAGGATACAATTGCATGCAGTTCCAATACATAACAAGACGGGGGAATCAAGCCGGGATTGTAAGTTGGCTGCATCAATGCATGTGCTAGCCAGCGGGACCCCAGACCTTGAGGACAAGACCACCCGGTCCGGATATTGTACACAGGGAGGTACACCACCTCCGAGGATATGAGGTATGTAACTTGCGCCAGCGACAGAGAACACTGATTCGAACCCGTAACTGACACGAATCTGTAGATAATCGAAATTACCTACCCGAATTTAGCGGTTATCCCAAGTACATAGTGGCTCATCGGCGGATATTTCTGTATAGGGTCTTATCTACGTACCATAGTCTCAATATGGTGCAGTACGGGGGAACCTTGACTTTAATATTCACATTAAACATTATTAGACTGTTCTCAGTTCCCCGCGCTTGCGGTCGATATCCACATCTCCACTACAACCTCTATCTAATAGGTTGGTACAATGCGCTTCGCCCTGCGTCCAAGACAGCCATTTCTTTTCCCACATCAGGGCCGTCCAATCGCATTTGCAGCCATCTCCATTCCCCACTTCCCGCTAAACAACGTTATTTATAACGGAATATAAGAACATATCACATATGTAGCATCGAGTACCAGCGAGAGTCCATATTCCAGGTCGAGGGCTATACAACATCTGGTTTTGTTGATAATACTGCGTTTTATACCGTGGTCGAAGTTGCAAATTCGATTGTAGAGCCCTCCTACATGTGCCTGGGTGAAACAGTCAAAAGCATCTACGGCCCCATCCCGCTTATCGAGGCAACAACGAAACCGTTCAAACGCGGACGCGGAGGGCAAATATTGAAAGGTGCAGTTCGAATATTCGCCTCCTATCAGAGGGTTGTAGTACATGTCAGCGCAGGTCGCACTTTGCCATACTAAGCCGCGCTGCACGTATGGCGTGCAACACGAGGCCAGCTCCCCTGCTGGCGTTGCGACTGCATGGTGCTCCTATGCGGTGCACGCTGAGTTGGACTACAGCTTTAACTAGAATGTTGATTCTTTGGCCTGTTTGGGTTCCCTATAGATATGCCTACCCTATGTACGGATACATATCTTGCCCGCTGCCCCTGAGCGTGACTGGTGGTGTGAAAAGGTCGTTCCGCTGTCATTGGGAAGGACGGTTAACAGTAGGTACACCACCATCATCAGCCTCCCTCCTTTAGAGGAGCGGAACTTCCATATACCATGCAGGCGCCGTCAGCCAACAAGCTTCGCTGGAAGCTATGTACAACCCGGCTTGTACCTATAATGAACGGTCAAATCTCGGATTCTCATTTTGCACCAGGCATTGAGACTGGAGAGGTGAGTAGTATCAATGTCGTCCACCACCACCTCACACCCCGCATCCCTGTCTCTTCTGGGGCAAGGAGAATGGGTATGCATGGGAATTGCACTTACTTGTTAGTGTTAGTCTACTATGAATTAACTAGGTAGTATGTACGTATGCAGGTAGTCAGCTGTACTCGATAGTTTACTTACAGTGCATACTTTTTGTACATACAAGCCCAAAGCCGCTAGTCACTGTTACCTCGTACCCGCGATATCTCCACTCCAGCGAGGCCCACATTGACTTCAACATTATCGTAAGCTGAAGCGATTTCTCCCCGGGGGCTCAGAGGCTAGAATAGTCCAGTTCCTTTTTGGTGTGCATCGTTCACTGGCTGTCCCGTGCTAATTGGAGGCTAGTCAACTGTATGTAGGAAAGGAAACATCACGTCAACGCTCTTCCGCTATATCACTTGCTATCCTGTAGGATCTCAACTTTTCGCACCTCCCAGATACTAACTACATGGTTCTGGCGTCCCGGGCTGTCCGACTGAGATTACCTTACCAGTGGATATCGATCTCTGTCCCAGGACCCATTACATGGTACCGGAGCAGCCTATTACTTCCTGCGGCGTATCTTCCAAGTCTCCTAAGCATACGTTATCTGATTTTTGTGTCATTCACCGACCGGTATTCGGGTATTCGAAGCAACCTCTTCCTGGGCTGTCAAGTGCTACTTGTTTCCTTAATAAGTTTACCCCACAATCCCCTCGTCGGCTCCACGCCTGCGAAGCTTCTCTGCCTTCTGAGGGATTTTATAGGACCGTTGCACCCCCTAGCGCTCTCCTGTCCCGGATATCTCGGTACGCTCCACTCCTCGTCGCCGACAATCTACAGACGGCCGTCTGCTTCCGGTGTTCTTAGACCTTTGATGGGAAATCGGCAATATCGCATGTCATGAGATACGTTCTTACCGTGTCGGAGCTGCTGGTTTCTATTTCCCAGTCAAGCGAGCTCGATATTCAATTATTCGGGCTCGCGACTGGTCTGTAACTCTTCTAGGCGGCTCCATATAATCGAGTTCACTGACGGTTGCGCGGACCCCTTTCTCTCGCAACTGAAATTTTAGATGGTTCGACGATGTCAACGACTCAATCGCATGTCAACGGTCCGACATTCCCTACGACAGACGCCGAAGGTTCGCAGCCCGCCGTCGAACCTGGACACCCACATCAAGCAGTCGCGCCCACTGACCTGAACGGCTTTTCCTTGGAAAGCCAACATGATGGGCTACCGCGCAACCAGGCCTCGGACAGCCTTGTTGAAATGTCGCAGTTCCCAGATTTTTCATTTACGCTCCAGGACGTTACCGATGGCGGTCAGATGATCGGCCTAGAGGGCCATACGAACGAGATATTCGCTACGCCTGGGCACGGATCTCTAATCTCAACACACGAGCGGAAAGACTCGATAGCATCTGGTCCGCATAGTGGGAGCTTCTCTATTGAGAATTACTCCCACGACAGGCAGCTAAGTCTGGACGGATCCGAAGATGGAGGTCTTGAGATCAGTCATGCCGTTGGTAATGCCTTGGAGGACAATATGTCTGATGACTTCGGGTTGTCAGCTAGTGCACCTGGTGAGGGCACGGATCTGGGTGGCAAGTTGAAGGATACTAAATCGGACCCTGCACCAGCTTGGAGCGAACTTAAGACGAAGGCGGGGAAGGAGAGGAAGCGACTCCCTCTCGCTTGTATTGCTTGTCGGAGGAAAAAGATACGTTGCTCGGGTGAGAAACCGGCATGCAAGCATTGCCTCCGGTCCAGGATCCCTTGTGTATACAAGGTTACGACGCGCAAGGCGGCGCCCAGGACAGATTATATGGCCATGCTGGACAAGCGGTTGAAGAAGATGGAAGACCGCATCATTAAAGCTATCCCGAAGTCAGAGATGGATGCGTCGATCGCCAATGTGACGCGCGCTGTTGTCAAACCATCTCTTCCTGGTGCTCTCCTGACAGGGAAACAGCCGAACAAGAAACGCAACGCCGATGAGGCATTCGGGGCGGATCTGGACCAGTGGGCAAGGGCCACGGCAAAGACGAAATTGGAACCGTCAGATAAACCGGCTTCATTACAGGTACAGGAAGCCGAGGAGAGCAAGATGTTGATCGAAGGTCAAGATTCGCTACCGCCCAAGGACCTGCAAGAGCAGTTGGCCAACACCTTTTTTGAATGCATCTACGGCCAGGCGTACCATGTCCTCCATAAACCGAGTTATATGAGGAAGCTCAAGTGCGTGAAGCCTCGATTCTGCTCATGACCATGCTGACACTTACGTTGCAGAGCTGGAACGCTACCACCGGTCCTGGTACTCTCCGTTTGCGCTATTTCCGCTCGGTTTTCTACTCATCCTAGGTTTGCATCGACACCGAATTTCCTCCGTGGTGAAGAGTGGGCGGCCCCTGCTCGGCAGATCGTGCTCAAAAGACAAGAATGGCCCAACATAACCATCCTAACCTGCTCCCTCATCCTCGCGCTACATGATTTTGGGACATGTCATGGAGGAAGGAGTTGGGCGTTTGGCGGTATAGCTATTCGGATGGCCATTGCATTACAGCTGCACAAGGACCTGGAGTCGGACGTTCGGCAGCATTCTGACTCGCAGTTGAGCTTTATTGATCGGGAGATCCGGAGGCGCACGATGTGGGCTTGTTTCCTGATGGATCGGTTCACTTCATCGGGGGTCGACAGGCCTATATTCATCAAAGAAGAGTGGCTCAAGATTCAATTGCCTATAAAGGAGAAGCTCTTTCAGCTCGATATGCCTGGGCCGACAGAGGATCTGCAGGGTCGTGTCCCTCATCCAATACCAGACGATGAAGGCCAACTCTCCAAGGCCGAGGATAATATGGGAGTCGCAGCTTACATGATACGCGCCCTTGCTCTCTGGGGACGGATCATCAACTATCTTAACCAGGGCGGGAAGGAGTCCGATCCACACCCGATGTGGGATGACGAGTCCGAGTACGCCAACCTCCTCAGTCAGGCCGAGGGCTTTGCAAGCAATCTGCCCGATGGTTTAAAATATAGTGCCGAAAACCTACATCTACACCATACCGAGAAGATGGCGAACCAGTTTCTGTTTCTGCACATTGTCATACAGCAGAACATTCTCTTCATGAGCCGATTTGCGGTGTCTTCGCCGACGACCGGCCTCTCGCAGGCAGATGTTCCGGAAGAGTTTGTGACAAAGGCCGGCGCGAAGGCGTTCGCTGCCGCTAATAGAATATCCGAGTTGCTTAAGGACTCCGAGCCATATATGGTCGCAGCTCCATTCGTCGGCTATTGTGCGTTCCTATCAGCTACCGTCCACATATTCGGCATCTTCTCCGGGAATGGTACGGTGGAAATGGCAGCAAAGAAAAACCTGGCGACGAATGTGAGGTTTTTATCGAAGATGAAACGATACTGGGGCATGTTTCATTTCATGTCGGAGAACCTCCGAGAACAGTATAGGTCGTGCGCCGATGCGGCGAGGCAAGGGACACCTGCGGAAAGCTCTTCAGCATCGCCCATTTTCCAGTATGGAGATTGGTTCGACCGTTATCCCCTCGGCGTTTCGCAATCCGACTTCACTGATCCCGCCCCCCCAACGAAGAAGAAAGAAACGGGTGACGACGCGGTGCTGGAGCAGAAGCCGGAACTCCACACGGTTGAAGAGTTCTTCACGCAATTATCGCCGCCACAGAGCACGGAGGGCCGAGAAGCCGCGCCGAGCCGACCCCCCTTGACGAAACGGAAGTCGATCGCGAAGAAAGGCGGAGGCGGCGCGCCGCAGCCCTCCCGGAGCGAGCAGCAGCAACGTCTGGAGCCGCTACTCACGGACCTCAGCGGGCCCGAGCAGATCCAGCAGCAGATCCAGCAGCGTGCCAACTACGCCCGCCTCGGCGGGCAAAGCGGCCGACTCACCGCGCCCCACTTCCGCGCGACGGCGGGCTATCCGGCCCTCTCGCCCATCAGCCCCGTGCACCAGTCCCACCAGTTCGCCGCGGCAGCGGCGCACGGCGGACACGGGCACGGGCAGCACCGCCACCACCGCCACGCCGGCTCGTCGGCGGTCTACAACCACTCGGATCTGCTCTCGCTCTCGCTCTCGAACCACGCGGCCGGCATGCTGCCCCAGCTTGACCGTCAGCTCGTCTTCAACGCTTACGGCGGCCTGGACCCGGCGACGCCGCTCGGCGCCAGTGGCGCGCACGACCCCCTCCTGGACTGGGACGCCGCGCTGGGCTCTTCGGCGAACGGGGCTGGCGACAGGGCCGGCGGCACGCATCATCATCAGCACGAGGGCTTGCCGGGGGGCTTCGTCGCCGAGCCGTCTTCGGCCTGGTTCATGCCGTTCAATATGGAGCCCCCTGAGCTGGGCCAGGACCTGAACGGCATGAGCGGCCTCGATCCGTTCGGCACCATGTTCAGTCCCGGGAGCGTGCATACGCCCGGCGCCGGACTGGGGCTGAGGAGAGGCGGACGTTAATGAAATGGAATAGTGCTGTGCGGGCAACCGACCGCACATAACTTCCGAGAGGGAAACGCGGCAGAGCACGTACATCTGATTTAGAGGACTATATGGGCCTACGCGGGGAAGATATACGCGGGGCGGTTTGCAAACTATATATGTTGGTTACTCGGACCGTGTCGTACCGTACCACCACCACTACCACTACTACCTACCCTGTTATATCTGCCTATCTGCTACTACATGTCCCAAGGCTAGCGACGGCGTGTCTGGTCATTTTCGGTTGGCGATGGATTTTTATTCCGGTCGCTTTCTTTTGCTTGCCCCAGCCTGCCTATCCTGATCTTGTTTTTAAATACGGCGGAGGCCACTGTTGAATACAAATCCGACCGAGTTGCTATTTATTTTATGTACCACATGGCTCCGTCCATACCCCACTTCAGACGCGTGTATATACCATATAGCGAGCGCTATGCTTATATACGCACGTACACGTATACCCATCGATTATATACAGGTATCTATATCGGATTACACATACCGGTCGAGCATGGTGCGTAGCATCGAACACCGCGATCCATGTCCCTCCTAACCCATTACGATTTTTGAATGCATACGGATGGCATTCAGGAGTTGGGGGAAGAATGTATATGACCTGGGCGGTGCCGGCACAGGGGTCGGCACAGGGGTCGGCAAGCGCGTCTCGGGGGTATAGACTAAGCTGTGGCTGGGGTTGGGATGGGATAGGATGGGGATGGGATGGGACGCGATAGGACGATAGGGGAAAGTATGTAGGGTGGAAGTCGACGAAGATGTAGTTTCCTGCGTGCCTTGGCAGGTGCCGGCCGCCCTATAGATGGAACGGCGGTTAGAGAGGAAGGATGTGATATCGGTTCTCGGGTACGGAGCAACGCAGGATCAGACGAAATGAAAGCGCTACGTTGCCCCTGCCTGTCAGATGAGGCGACCCGCGTGTATCTGGCCTGTTTGATCAAAGGATTGACATTGCATATGAGGAATTCTAGTGACTCACTCGCGCTAGTACGGGGGATGAGAAACGCCGTAGTTTGACTCCATTGATTACTTAGAAACAGATCTGCCCTGGGTATCTATCGATCTACCTAGCCTGGAACATCCACCACGACCACCTCGGCAGGAGCATCCCTTTATTCGTCGGCAGCAGTGCCTTCGCTCTTCCTCTTCTTGCGGCCGGAGCGCTTGCGCTTCTTCTTGCTACCCTCGACGACATTGGCGTTATCCTGTCCTTCTGCTCCCTTTCCTCCCTCTTGCCCCCGGCTGTCCTCCTTCTTCAGCGGGCCCTCGCCGCCGGGGTTGAAGGCAGGGGGCTCGTGCTCGAAGTCCGGGCCGAAGGTGTCGCGGCGCCACTTTCGGAGGCGGGCCTTCTTGCCGAGGCGCTTGCGGTCCTTGGCCTGCTTGTCCGGGTCGCGGAAGTGGGCGAGCTTCTTGAGGCCGGCGTACTCGTTGAGGTCGGCGTCCGACGCCATGAGGATGTCGCGCGTCGTGAGCCCGAACGTCTCGGGCCACGTCTCGCGGTACGAGAATCGCGGCACGTCCTTGTCAGCGCCGCGCTTCTTGTTGGAACGGCCGGCTAGGAGCTCAGGTTCGTCGATGTCCATGCGCGCGTCAACCAGCGCCTCGATCTTGGCCCGCTCCTGCCGCGCCGCCTTTTGGCTGGCGAGCCGCTCCCTCTTTCGGTCCTTGCTGGTCTTCTGTCGCTTTGCGGACGGGGCGCCATCTTCGTCGTCCTCCTCACCTTCCGCTTCCGGTTGGTCCTCGTCCGTAAGAGTGATATCCGGACGCTCCTCGAAGTCGGGCACGATGTCCTTGATGTCGATGTCGTCATCCCACTTAGGCTTCTTGATCTTCTTCTGCTGCTTAGACCCTTCGGCAGCTTCATCCCCGGACGCTTGGTCGCCTTCAGCGTAGTATTCGTCGTTGAACATCTCGTTCATCTTCTCTTCCCACTTGTCGTTATCCCAAGCGTCTTCTAGCATTCTCTGCCAGTCCTCGTCCTTCAGGGTCTTGCCGGATAGCCCCGCAACCTTCTTGATCTGCTGAAGTTTACTTTCGGCTTCTTCTATCTTGAGACGGCGTAAGCGGGCTCGCTCTTCCCTCCGCTCTTGTTTCTCGGCCTCCTTCTTTTCGCGCTCGAGTTCCCGCTGCCGCTTCCGTGCACTCTTCTCCTCTCGCCTGACCGACCGCGCCGCAGTAACGTCACGGGCGTACGTCTTGAGAACTTCGTTACTCTTGTGCGGATCCTCGAAGCGCAGGTTATAAGCAGCCTCCCACTCTTCAGCCTTTTCAAGGTGGCCGTCGTCTTGGTCATCCGACTCGAACGCTTGCCAACCGTTGCCATCTTCCTCAACCCAGGCGCGGGCAGCCATGAAGTTAGATAGGAATAGCTCGGGATTCTTGTCGGCATCGGTAGGTTCAGGCTTGGGGGCCATCACCTGAGATGCCCGGGAAGGGTGAATGCCATTCGCGACGGGGACGGGCTTTGGGCCTTCCTTGGCTTTCATGAACTCCTCTTCGTCGCTCTCGGCAGCAGAATCTGCTTGCATTTGGGCCTTGATTTCGTCACGTATGGACTTTTTCAAGTCTTCTTGTTCCTGGGCATATGTCTGTGGGGGCCCCTTGTCGTCTTCATCGTCCACTCCAACGTCTCCACGCAGCAACTTCTCCCGGTGGTAGTCTTGCAAGAAGACGGGTTTCTCCTTTTTCTTTTCCTTGGAAGGCTGCGGCACGCTGGTCTCATCGATCGGGGTGTAGAAGGTGGTTTTGCCATCGTACACGCGGGGATCCTTGTTCTTGATGGCTTGGAGCGTGGCGTTCAGTTGGGCGTCGAGCTCTTCGGTTGCTAAGAAGCCGTTCTCGTCCTCGGTGACATCTGAGGAAGAGTCGGAATCGTAGTCATCGTCGCCTGCTTTGGACTTGTCTCCATTGTTCTTGTTCGACTTGTATTTCTCTTCCACTAATGATGGACTTGGTTAGTGACTGGGAAAACGAGTATTCAAGGGGAAAGCAACATGTATCTACTTACATCTATGTAGTTCTTCTCTCTTCTTATTGTGTTCGAATCTTTTGGCAAATTCGCTATTAATTTGTAGTTTCACACCACCGTCAGACTCATCTTCACTGTCGTCAAACAGGGACGGCTTTCTGACATCGTCTTTAACCATCCTGCTTCAGCGCCTTGCGCCGCGGCGCGCTGAGACCGGACGACTTTGGAAGAAAGAGACAGACAGAGAGAGAGAGAGAGAGAGAGAGGAAGTAGAGAGCAATGAATATACTACGACGCGACGCCAGTTGAGATTACTCGAGTCTAGAAAGCGATCAATGACCAGAGGGGTCCGAGAGCTCCGGGTATGGTAGAATTCAATGTAACAAATAGAGGGGAGCTTTTCAAAATTACGAGACTGACCAAGTTAGTTGCTTGTAACTTTTTTTTCTCTGGCCGGAATGCTTATCGATACCTGGTACGTTAGATATCGGTCCCTCACAGGCCAAAATGCTCCGTGACTGGACCCACTAAATCATCGTTCAGGCCAAGAGCTGTCGGCTGCAGGTGGTACCTACTAGCGCCGTTAGCCCCCCCATCACCTGGAAGTGCTGAAGGCCCCGTCTCAGCGCTCTCTGATTAGTCTAACAATAGCACTGGAAGGTACGGTGTCTGCTCGCTAGCTACCTACCCAAGCAGCCAAGGTAATTCCGAACGTCGTCACGTCACAACCAACTCGACTTGCCTGCCATCCCCATCCCGTCTGCCTATTCACTTCCTGTTTGACTTCCTTCGGTCCACGTCTACAACCATTCTACGCATCTCATCTGAGACGTCAGAACCTCGACCTTAACCCGTCCCTCCCGAATTCCAGCGAGTTTACCTCAGCAAGTAATAGAGAGAAGCTTGCTTTCTTGAGGGCTCAAGAGCTTGGCGCTCCCAGAGTTATTTCGATCGAAGACCAACCCGACCGCCGAACCGCGCCTTTCTGAGACGTCCCTTGACGGATTGACCGACATGGCCGACAACGCCCCGAAGCCGAGCAGCAGTGTCAAGCTTGTTCTGCTTGGTGAAGCAGCCGTAGGAAAGGTATCATTGTTCGCCCAAAGCATCCCCCCATTGATGCACCGCCGTGGATGATCTCGTTGCTAACGTATGCAAGTCCTCTCTTGTGTTGCGGTTTGTCAACAACGATTTCCAAGAGAACAAGGAGCCCACTATTGGTGGTGAGTTACTAGCCACCGGCCTTACGTTCCGTATATGACTTTACGACTGCGATACTGATGACCTCGTCCAGCGGCCTTCTTGACACAAAAATGCAACCTGCCGACGCGGACGATCAAGTTTGAGATCTGGGATACGGCAGGTCAGGAGCGGTTCGCGTCGTTGGCGCCTATGTACTACCGAAATGCCCAAGCTGCCCTCGTCGTCTACGATCTCACCAAGCCCACGTCGCTCATCAAGGCTAAGCACTGGGTCGCTGAACTACAGAGACAAGCATCACCGGGTATCGTCATCGCGCTCGTCGGCAACAAGCTAGATCTCACATACGAGGGCGAATCTGGCCAGGCTCAAGGCGAAGGAGCTGAGGGTGAAGAGTCCGGAGATGCCCGCAAGATCTCGACAGAGGAGGCCCAGACGTATGCCGACGAGGAGAACTTGCTGTTCTTCGAGACCAGTGCTAAGACGGGCCATAACGTCTCGGAAGTCTTTACCGCCATTGCGAACGCCATCCCAGAGACATCACTCAAGAGTACAAGGGGTCCCGGCGCCTCGAGTACGGTCAGCCGGGGAGGTGCTGAGGAGCAGAGGGTGAACCTGAGCGGGCCACGGGAAGCAGCGAAGGAGGGTTGCGCGTGTTAATGGTTATCACTGAGTAATGCGTGGTGTCTTGATGGGAGAGGTTTCCGTTGGCACCAGGTTTCTCTTTGCTTGGGATTATTTCAATGTGTGGATTGATATTATCTGTGTTCTCTATATGTAGTAGTAGCATCACCACCGTAATACGGACGAACCATCGACATGAACATTCAAGATAGAGATACCGCGCCTATCGCAAATATCCCGTTACATGTAAAACAATAAGAGGATGTCTCATTGTTTCAGCATTTCTGATACGACTTACGGCCATCAAAGGAGGGTGGACCTTTTCCGGTTCGGTAATATCCCCGGTTAACTGGCAATGTATTCGTTTAAGCAGACAAAGCTGGCAAGACAACCAACCCAAAAGCGTTTGGCAGGTGGGGTAGGTAACTCACCCGGACAGCTGCTTCTACAGTGGAGAGAATCAGAAAACCCCCCCAGCTCAATGGATCAACGCCTGGGACCTCGGGATCAGCCATATTATCATATCGGGACAGGTGCACTTTCTGCTATTAGCGATAAGTGCATTAGGTACCTTAGTAGCATAAAATTTATTATCATTAGCAGCAAATCCGCCCCGGCCTTTTTGCGCGTCCGAGGAAAAAAGGGCGAAGGATCGCATTACCGACCCAACTCCACCTTCAACTTGATGCACACGCCCTTTGGATCAGACATTTATTATACTGGCCTTGGTCTCAGAGGTTTGACTGCGCTGCGTGCCAGCATAAGTCCACCCCTTCCATGACTGCACTCTCTTCGGGCTAGCCTTCGCGTTAAGTCGCGTAGACTAATCCAGCAACATATATTACGTTCCAGAAAGTTGGCTACTGGAGTAGTTCCGCGCAAATCTTTACACTCCGGCCTCTCTCCGGTTATACCATACCCATCCATACCTACATACCTCCGCACATGTGCGGCAACGAACGCCATCGACTTTCGCACTGCATTGTCCAAGATGGCTGCATTGACAGCGGCTCAGATCGAGCTCGCCAAGTATGTCTATCCATTCTACCCTATCGCTATTGTCCTGCTTGTCCTTGTGAAGTCTCTCGCTAATTTGAACTCGAAGCTCCCTCACCCAAGATGAGTTGCCAACAAAACTCCGCTGCGCTATCTGCAGCAAGTTAGCTATCAACGCCTTCCGACTGCCCTGTTGCGAGACTGCTATTTGCGAAACCTGTACGTGGTCAAGGAAATTCTGGGACACGACTTGCGCCCGCTAACCCTTACTAGGCCAGTCGACTCTTCCCTCGTCATGCCCGGTCTGCGAGCATTCTCCCGTCTCTGGTGCCGATTGCACCGTTTACAAGTCTCTGAGAACTACCATTAGGGTATTCTTAAAGACAGAAGAGAAGAAGCGCGAATCTGCTCGGCCTAAGCCCACCCCCGAGTCCGCTCCCCAAACTCCCGTCCAAGCTACGCCTACTCCTACCCAGTCCGAAGCACCGACCGTACCTCCTCAGGATTCCGCGGTGAAAGGAGATGCCGAACCAGGACCCGGTTCTGCGAGTCATGACGAGGCCCCTGCTGCGGCTGAGTCCAGCGATCAGACCGCTGTCGCTCAGGGACATAACGGTGATGCTCAGCCTCCACAGGTAAGTTCGGTCCAGAGCCTAAACATTGCTTGGGCCGCAAGCTAATATTTAACTAGGAAGCCCCGACTGGAGATCACGCCCGGAGTGAGCAACCTGTGGAAGGCGATGACGCCAGAGCTCTTGTGCCATCAGGTCAGGAAGGGGAAGATGCGGTCCCCACCGGAGAAGCCCCTGAGAATGGCCAAGACAATGCTGCCGACGAGGAGCCCGCACAGTCCGGCATGGAACCGGGCTCCGACGCCATGAGTGGGAATTTCATGAACTTCGGCGGTGGCGATATGAACCAAATGCAGATGATGATGGCCATGCAAAATGGAATGAACCCGGCAGCTTTCGGTGCCTTTCCCATGATGGGTAAGTTCGTCCTTCGACTGCTCGCAATCCACACCGCTAATCAACACAATCTAGGTATGGACATGAGTATGAACCCGATTATGATGCAGAACATGTTTATGAACGGTGGCTTTGGTGCGCAAGGCATGAACAGCATGAGCATGAACATGGGTATGAATGGTTTCAACGGAGGTGGTAATGACTGGAACGGACAGCAATCATGGAACGTCGGCCAAGATAATTTCAATCCAAATGCTCCTGGCATGGGAAATGGTGACTTTGGCAACTTTAACGCAGGCTTCCGTAATTTCGGTCACCACAACCAGTTCATTGACTACCGCCGAGGCAACCATGGATATCGCGGAAGAGGCCGAGGGCGTAATTTCTACGGGGGGTTTGGCCGCGGCGGTTATCACCAGCAAGGGTTTAACAACATGAATGGAAACTGGGCCCAGCAGATAAACGAATTCTCGGGCGGCGATGGTGGCCAGCCCGTGTCAAATGACACTGGGGCAGCGAATGACCAAGGCACGGAAAACAGGGCTGGTAAAGAAGTGGACGAGTTCGGTAGGACGATACGCCCGGATTCGGGCCAGGATGCTCGAGCCGGAGGAAGTGGCCAGGGAGACGGCCATGATGGTGCTGAAGGGCCCGGCAACCTAGTATCACAGGAGAACTCGGCCAGTGCAGATGTGCAACAGTCTGGACAAGCACGCAATGATCTTGCCAATGGTAATGGTGATGTGTCTTCAGCGGGCCAGCGTCACTTCTCTCAAGGACCTGCTGGTTCCATCGGTCGCCAGTCCCCAATGGTGGAAGCACCCTTAAATGCACCTACAGGTCCCAAAGCTATGCGACAGGGACTCCCTAACACTAGCTATCATCGTCTTAAAGCACGCGGTCTTATCGTCGATGAGAAAAGCCCTAGTTCAGGTGCTAATGCGCAAGTCGTGGCTAGCCCTCCAGAGGATCGACAGAGGTCACGGAGTAGTTCTCTACACTCCCGCCAGGATCCAGACAGACATCATCGTGAGCAGGGCCGGGACCGTGACTTGGACGAGAAGAGCAGAGGCCGGCATCGCGATCGGGTCCGCAACCGCTCCAGGTCTTACTCGAGGTCTAGAACGCGGAGCCCCAGCCGCAGTCGAAGCCGAGATCGTAGAGAGTCTCGCCGACATAGGCGGCACCGCTCCGAATCCGCATCTAATGGCGGCTATGACGATGAGTACCGCAGCCGCAGACATAAAAGCAGAAGGAAGCCCTCTAGGGATGATGACTACAGCAGCAGGTCCAAGGAGGATAAGTATGCCGGCGCGTCGCGATCAACGTCTCCCGGCGAACGTGAACATAAGCGGTCGAGTCACCGGAGCCACCGAGAGCGCGATGAGAAGCGGAGAGACCGTGACAGGGACAGGGAGAGGGAGAGTGATCATGACCGTCACCGCAAGTCTAGCCATCGTTCTCATCGTGACCGCGACCATGACCGTGAGCGGGACAGGGAGCGGGACAAGGAACGAGACCATGAACGAAGGAAGGAGCGCCGCGAGCGTGAGAAGGGACGCCGCGGCCGTGGTAGCAAATCCTCTATGACACCACTAACCCCGGTCGAACCCTCGGATAAGACATTCAACCCTCCCACCGGACCACGGGGAAGTTTCTCGATCAAGGGCGCGAGCGCCAAGCCATCATCATCCGAAGTAGAGATCAAGGGCGCCAGTAGCAAGCCTTCTAATTCGTCGAAGAACGAGAGCGATCCATCACGTCGCGCCTCGCAATTATCCACGAGCGGTCAGAAATCGGCACCTACGGGGCCGGCAAAGGATCCCCATACATTGGAGCGAGAAGCTCGGGATCGCGAGCGACTGCTGAAGGAAGCACAACGGATTGCGGGCTTGGCGGGACTTGCCGGTAAGAAGCGGGCTCGCGATGGCGGCGACGACCGCGGTAGTAGCCGACGCAAGAACCGCCGGAGCGAGGCTGTCAACACGGACGAGGAGGAGGCCCGGATGCGACGCCTAGAAGCGGAACGCGAAGGCCGCCGATGGGAGTAGGACGGCCCCAATCCTCAATCGCTTCCGTGTACTAGGACAAAGCGACGCACAGATGATAGAAAGAGGGGAACAACGGGAGCTGTGCCAGCAGGGGGGGCTCTGCTTGATGGCATCGGGTTATATTTTGGCGACCCGTACCGTCTACCCGCGGGCGTTTCCACATGTGTTAATAATCGCATTCAGGGGGGAAGGGGGATTATACTATAGGTACGCATCTGGTCAGGAGATACCATCGCCTCTCTCCATTAGAACAAAACAGGGGATGGGATGCATTGACTTTCCCGTCGCATCGCACGGTAACCCACTATACAGACAAGAGAATAAGGAGCATCAGGACGGACCACGCTGGGGCTAGAGATCAGAGCATAGAACGGTGTTAATAGAGCGCTCTTTTTCCTTCCCGCCTTGTCCGAGAGTGTGTGTTGACTTTATGAAGTCCCCGACACCGCACCTCAGTTATAATAATGTATACAACGGCGTATTATTTTGTTTATCACTCGAACTACCCTGCAAATTCGGAAATTACTCCGTGCTTCTGTGGCCTGTAGCCGCCAAGAAGTGTTCACGATCTTGCGGCAGGCATGTAGGTTGAGATCAGCTGGTCCAGAAGGAGCTTGGGCCATTCTGGACCCACACTGACGATTGCCAATCCAGGGGCATCTACAAAGTAGTTCCAGGTGCGCTTGAGTCCGTTCAAGTTACAGTTCGCGATAAGTCTAGCAAGAAATACAGGGAGGGATCGACCGTTCGAAATGCGCCAAAGAACTACCTTCTTCCACAAAAACGAAAATGCCATCGACCCGACTTCCTTGAAGGTCGCTGGCCGCTCGATATCCGGGCCCGAAGTCTTAGCTGCCCGCGAGGACCGCGTCACCCTAGGACTAGAGGAGCTGCCGACCGAGCTTCAAGAGCTCCTTCGCAAGTCCCACGAGCTTCATATCCGCTGGGTCAGCCCATATGCTTACGAGTCCATCGGCCCCTGGAGCTCGAGGCTACCCCCCGGACTTCATGTCTTCTATACACCAGAACAGGGCGAGAAGACAGGCTCGTGAGTACCTAGGCGAGCTTGCTCTCTATCGTTAGATTCCTTGTTGACCGCCGTCGCAGCGAACTCCTCTGTCCTCTCATTCGAAACACCTTTGGTGTCCTCGACTGTTCTCCTCTACTCGTAGGCCCACCCAGCAGGACAAAACCTCGTACAGTTACTGACTTTGTCGTCAGGAATCGTTCACGAGACTACCGAACGATCGCTTCTCTCACTCGACCGCCTACCAATACTACCATCCTCTCGAGAGCCTGGCGGATTTCGTCCTCTATGCCAAGCAGTATACCTGTCTTTCTAGCGATTCAGATTGTACGCGACAAGCAGAGCGACTGGCCTCGGCGACGTCACTCGACTTCTCCTACGATGCAATATCCCATGTAGTCAAGATTACGGCCTTGTGGCCCCATGAACATCAGCCACTATCTATCAGTTCGCATCCGGATCACAGAGTCGAAGTCGGAATCTTGACGCACGATGATTCGCCGTATATCGAACCGCACGAACTTGGGGTCACGGGCCTACTCACCGTCTTGGGCGAGGATACAAAGCCCTCACCTGTCCTATTCAGTTTCCCCTCTCGTCACAAGAACGCAGGCTCAAGCTTTTCGTCCTCTTTCCTCTCGCCGACGGGGCTGCACCCGACTTTGCAGCTACGCATCAGCTCGAGTCGGCCCCCGGTGGAAGACTCGTATTGTTCAATACATGCATACCTCACGCTGCCGCGAACGATATTCGCCGACAAGTACCAACTAGGGGACGAGCTGTTCCTGTCATCCAAAAACCTGACAGCGCTGCGCTACATCAGCCAGCCGGTCGACCTCGAGGCGCCGGACTACGTGATGAAGCTATGGGGCTCAAGCGTCCTGCTCGAACTCCAACCCCCAGCCTCAGATCCGGACGACGACGACGACGGACCCTGGACCGCCGAGATCCCGCTCCACCTGCGGTACATGTCGCCCGCCCCGGGCGGGTACCGGACCGCCGACCTGCCGTACCCTGCGGTCTTCTGGGCCTGCGCGGCCGGGGAGGGCACCAAGTTCGCAAGCAGCCCGTTCGAGCGGGTCAATCTTGGGTACGACGGCCTCTTCGGGGCGCGCACGCTGTTCTGGCACGTCAGCCCCGAGCCCGAGCCCGATGCCGGGAACCGGCGGATCGTAAATACCGCGAAGGTGCCCGTGCTCGATCTCGAGAGGGCAGCGTGGGTCAGGTCCGGCACGGCCGCTGTCGTGCTGCTCGGCTTCGCCTGGGTCGTGTGGAAGCTCCTGGCGGTGTATTTGAGAACGGGGTACGGTGGTGGTTATGTGCAGGCGCGGACCCGGAGGGAGGACGAGAAGAAGCAGCAGTAGACACCGTAGATAGACTCTATTATGCCGCAGCTAACGCGTTTTGTATAATTAACGGCAAGAGAGCATTGAATGATAGCAATAGATCAGCCTATGATTCATGAATCGCATGCGCGTGTTTTATCCGTATAAGTGCTTTCTCTGTTTTACATGAACCTGATTGGTCCGAGTGGAGAGCACCCAAGATCTCTCAGTGATAGATTCCTTTATTCCCTCCTGACAACATCCAACAGCCAACCAACCAATCACAGCTCCCAATCTTACTTGTACCTCCTATACCTGAACCCCTATAACATAATCGTCCGGGGCAGGTCGGGTCAGGTCGGGCCAGTGGAGTCGAGCCGAGCCGCAGAAGGGAGAAACAGAGAGCTAGATACTGCCTAAAAAGTAGGCATGTTCCCGTACGTAGTCGCCGTCCTCGCCTGCCTGCTCTTCGTCCTCTACGAGCCGCTCGTCGAGGTCATCTCCGACTCCTTTATCTGCGCCGGCGGCGGGGGCGCCGCCAGCAAGCGCCGCCACCGCGTCATCCCGCGCGGCCCGCGCCCGCCCGTCAACGAGTCGCTGCTCGCCATCGGCTCGGCGAACGAGACGGCGACCGCGGGCGAATGCCCTCCGGACGCCTACGTCGTCCACGTCCTCTCCAGGGCGCCCCTCGTGCTTTACGTCGAGGGTTTCCTGTCGGAGGCGGAGAGGGCGCATTTGTTGGATGTTAGGTTTGTTCTCTACCCAGTATTTTGATTTTCCTTTTATCAGAGGGACTGGTTGCGTGACGTCAACCTACGCACATATGGCTCCGTGTATCTACCTATCCATTTCTGTATCTAGTGATCCCCTCGTCTCATTCCCCCCATTATACACACTTATACATATCGCACGCACGTCCCTCTCTACCTACCTACCTCCCCACAAACCCCAACAAACCCCGAGGGGCTAACCATCACCCCCCCCCGGGGGAAAACAGCGAGCCGCTCTTCGAGCCCTCGACGGTGACGAGCGACGGCGCGGCGACGCGGCGCGACGCGGCGGTCCGCGACTCCGAGGTCGCGCTGGTGCCGCGCACCGCCCCGGTAAGGTGCCTCGAGCGCCGTGCCGCCGCCGTCCAGGGCTGGCGCGCCGACCTCTGGGTCGAGCGCCTCCGCACCCAGCGCTACCGCGGCCCCGCCGGACACTACGCCCACCACTTCGACTGGGGGTCCGGGGCCCGCGGCTGGGGGAGGGTCAGTAGCGTTAGTGAGTAGACTCTTCCTTTCTTCCCCTTAACTTTCTGGGTGTTAGGTTGGCCCTGTTGGTGCTTGTTTCCTTCATGTGGCCGGAGGGGGTGCCGGTGACGCCTGAGGGGGATGCTTTTATACGAGCGCTTCTTTAGCCTCTAGGGCAGCTTCTTTGGATGGTGACTGGCTTTTTCTCATAAACCAGTAGTGGACAGGGCAAGCTGACATCCGTGATGCCCGCAGTGGCGTGGGTCCATGCGGACGAGGACCTCGAGGGCGGGGGCACCGAGTTCCCGCTGCTGCGGTGGAGGGCGGACCGGAAGCGCTGGTGCGAGCGGTGGCTGGAGTGCGCCCCCCCTCCTCCAGACGGGGACGGCGAAGAAGGGGGGTTTGAGGACTACGTGGGCGCCACCTTCCGGCCGGTCCCGGGAAACGCGGTCTTCTGGGAGAATTTCAGGCCCGACGGCACGGGGGTCGGGTGGGAGGAGAGCTGGCACGCGGGGCTGCCGGTCAAGAGGGGCGTCAAGGTCGGCCTAAACATCTGGAGCTGGGGACGCCTCTGATCCGATGAGTATGCTGCTCCGAGTGTTCCCTTTACGCGGATGCGCGACATGAAGTCTATTTTTATACGGGCTATGGAGTCCGCGTTGGCCTTTGTGGTCTCCGAGCATCGTCATGTAGCTAGGAACTTTGCACCACAGTGAAGTCCTAGCGTTCCCGGCATCGCGTTTCGAAGCTATGGTACCAGTCGCGTAGGAATGGTTCGCGAAGATCCTCGGAATCTACAGCCCTATCGCTAATAAATATCATCCTCCGATACAGATGTTGTAACGCCCGCAGTTCCCAAGTAGGACAAATTGGACCATGGCAACGTACACAGAAGCAGGACAGCAAAATGACAACACAGCTGGCCATGGGCAGTTTGAAGTCCCCCAATGCTGATTTAATCAATGGCTAGTGGGAGACACTATAATATCTAAGCATGCTCACCACTACTTCATTTCTTGATTGTACTAACTTTTAAGACTACTTAGGCTCCTTGGTCGCGGAAGGCTGGCCTGTTTTTATGTCTCCTATTTCCAAACTCGACGGGTGCGCTGAGAGCCTGATGGATCCCCGCTTACGTATAATCAAGCGTCCGGGTCTAGGTAATGCATCGGACGCTGACTGCCATACGGGATTTGACTCGAGCGCTTTTCTCACGGTGACACTATTGAACGGGCCGTAAGCCGGCTCGGACAACCTTGGCTAGCCGGGCGGGCGGGTCGGGGCGGCTATGGGTTTCGGAGATGTATACTTCACTCCCGCGCGGGGTTTCCGTAAGTCAACCTACTAATGACGTCACGGCGCCTTAGCTTTCGTAGGACAAGCCCGAGAACCTTAGAAGTCACTTGTCTTACGCGTTAGTTGAGGCTCGAGAGTTCAGCACAACAGGGTTCAGAGCTTCTAGAGCTTCTACTGGTCGAGCCAACTTTTCTTGAGCTTCTACTGGTCCAGCCAACTCCGTCCGGATTGCCTCTACGGGACCTAGTCGCTGCAGATCCCATCCAACATGACACTTTGTTGTCCAGTATAACCACGTACACATACATACATACATACATACGACGCAAAACTACACGACTATACACATGTGTATTATGCACTTTGGTGTCAGCTAGTCTGTGTACATACTTGTATCTCTATCTACCCGAGTCCCGTAGTAGAACTGCCGCAAGAATTTTCACGGGGTACTATAGTAATTTCATGTCAGTAATTGAGCGCCTTTCAGGGACAGACGCAAGGGGCGATTGGGCTGACCAAAGACCCTTAAAAGAAGCCCTTATTAATAGAATGTTTCTCGCTTGGGAAACCATGCTTCAGATGGCAGCCACTTTGGATCACGTCTTGGGCGTCCTGTAAGAAGCTCTCTTCACAGAAACTAACTTAGAATTCGGGCGGGGGTCCCATATGCAATGCCTAAGCAAGGCCTTTTCGAGATCCTTGTTGTTTACCAATGAACTTGTCAAAACGTCAAGACCATATGGATCTTACCTTTCTGTAGGTTGACAATAACACCGACTCGTGTCATGTAGCTCCCATCTGTAAGTACTTAGCCTGGTACTCCCGTTCCGATGTGCGTAATGTACCCTGAAAGCCAGTTCCCACAGGGACATGGGAGTAGCTTTGAATGGACCCTTCCAGTCCCCGGTGTCTCTTCCTAAAAGGTACAACAGCAGCAAAGTTCACCTAGGGTCTATAGCCATCGGCCCATCGATGCCAGTAACTCAGGCAAATCGTGGCATCATATGGGGGAGCCGCCCTTGCCGCCGGGATGGGGGGAACGGCATATATCATTCCTACAGTAACATGTCTACTACATATATACTCTCCTCGCCATCCCCTTTTGCTCGTGATAATCCAAGTTTTCTTTTCACTCTTAAGTTAATCCCTCAGGTTCATCCCTAGTATACCGGTCAACAGATGCTACCGAGTTCCACTCGATGATTGTGGCTCTTAATTGCTTTCTTCGCGGAGCTCTATAATCGAACACCCCACACGAGAGATATAACACCATCGCTGCTCTCGATCGCAACATCGCAGATCGCCCTTATCATGTCCACCAAGCCGGTATTCGTAGCTACGCATCCGCGTGCCTGCTCGACGGCCTTTGAGCGGGTGAGTGAGTCCCTTTAAGCCCCGGTAACATAGTCATCGGAACGGAAATGTTGGAAATGCAGTAGGGGTTCGAAGGTATTAACGTCTCGATTAGGTGTTTATGACACGCCGCGACTCTCTGGTGTGCGAGCATGAGCCGTTTGGCGACCCCTTTTACTACGGTCCCGAGAGACTCGGTGACAGGTTCGAAAATGACCGAGAGGTTAGGGAGAACAGCGGCTTCTCCCAGACGACCTACCAGGATATCCTTGATAGATTCGAGCAAGATGGCAGCTCTGTAAGTCCCGCCGTCCATAACTCCTCTCTTCTATTCTCAGTATCCCCACAGCTCGAAGAGGCGGGTCCCCCTGTGTCCGGCGTGCTAGTTGCTGCTTGATGTCGCAACTGCAATGTAAATGCAGGATCATGGGGTAATTGAGGGTCTACACGGTCCCAGTGAGGGCCGATGATTCAGATTACATGACTATCCTCACCATGATGCCCGGCATGATGAATAAGGGCTCGTTCAAACTGATGCGACCAGCGAGGTTGTAATGGTTTGGCCCCGAACCGTCGGACCCTTCTTGCATTATACTGCAGGGGGGACCCACGCTTCCTTGGGCACCAACTTCTCATACGTTCATTGGCCTGCGAAATAAACCAAGCGCAGACTAACGGAATCACATAGGATAAGCGGGTCTTCATCAAAGACATGGCCTACTACTTAATGCCACCAGAGGGGAGGCCCCCAGCTATTGCTCCCTCCGTGCTCAGGGAGAAGACACACGGCTTGGCCAACGGTGATAAGCTAGCAAACGGCGACAGCCATGTTAACGGGGACGCCCATCCGAACGGGGATCATGCTCCCAACGGCGTCGAGCGAAGTGGCGTCTCCGAGCCCAGAAACCCGACGGTACTACCGTTGGACACGCTGAAGAAGTTCCACTTCGCCTTCCTGATCCGCCACCCCAGGCGCGCGATCCCCTCGTTCTACCGGTGCTGCGTGCCTCCCCAGAGCGAAGTGACCGGATTCGACCACTTCATGCCCAGCGAGGCGGGCTACGCGGAGCTGGTGCGGCTGTTCGACTACCTGCGGGAGCAGAAGGTCGTGGGGCCGGCCATGCCCGGCGAGCCGGAGGGCGAGGGCGAGGTGACCGTCACGGTCGTCGACGCCGACGACCTGCTGGACCACCCCAAGGAGGTGATCGAGGCCTTCTGCAAGGAGACCGGCATCGACTACAGCCCCGACATGCTGACGTGGGACGACCCCGACAACCAGCAGTACGTGTGCGACGTGTTCGCCAAGTGGAACGGCTTCCACAACGATGCGATCAACAGCACGAAGCTGACCGCCAGGACTACCGCCCACGTGAGTGACTCCTCCCCTCCGAGAACACGTCTTAGAAGTGCTTGCTCCTGACCTGAAAACCAAACAGAAAACCGTCACCGAGGAGTCTGAAAACGAGGAATGGCGACGGAAGTACGGGGACGAGGCGGCCAAGGTCATCAGAACCACGGTGGATGAGAATATTCCACACTACGAGTATCTGAAGTCCTTTGCTATGAAATTCTAGGTCTATTTACGAGGCGTGTGCTTGGGTTTGCTTCGCGGGTATGATACACTGCTGGTAGTACATTTCTATAGGTACAGGGATTTTCCAGCCGTTCTACAAGGAACTGGATAGGGTCATTATTCGGATAGGTACGCTCAGCCAAATGTGCTGTAAAATGGGAGGCTGATTTTCCCCCTCTTTCTCAACGATTTGACTTACAGTCTCCGCGCCTGCTCCGAGGCCCTGTGTAGCTCTTCGTTGGCCACTAATTTCGGTGGTGCTGTTTGTAATTGCGTGCCGTCCCCGTCTGGGCCCTCGGCGTTTTCGGCCAGCTCTTCCTCCGCTTCGAGCGGCTCCCACTGCGATTCCTCGAAGGTGGCGTGCGTGACGTTTGCAGGCCATTCGGCGGCAAAGTTCTTGTCGAGACCGTTAGACCAGAACACCGTAGTCTTGAGCAGTCCGTCGACGAGGTCTGACGCCCGAGCCGCCTTAGCGGGTTTGCCGGCCCTCGCGTCCACCAATTCCGCGGCCCCGGGGGCGTCGTCGTCTATGGCCTCCAGCCGCATCTTGTTGCCCTTCCCCGCGCCGCCGAGGACCGCGGCCATGTCGGCTATCGTGTTCGCCTTCTGGTCGTTGAGCCTCTCGCCCCGCTCGTGCCTCGTCAGCGTCCGGCTGTCCTCGCCGTAGAGGGTGTCGTCGTCCCACGCCAACTCGTGCAGGGACTTGCACTCCCGCAGTCGCTGGAAGACGCTGCGGCCGACCTCGCCGTAGCCCTCGGGGAACTGGATCATGGCCAGCGGCCGCCAGTAGTCCTTCCGGATCTTCGCGGGCTTCAGCTTCTTGCCGTTGAAGGGGATCTGCTTTAACGCTCGGTTTGCCTGCCAGTTGTCGGGACCGATTAGGACGCCAATTCGTTTTTGCAGATAGTAGATGGGTAGCAGCGGAAGGAGAAGATGTATTTATGTATGTACCTTGAGCACCGGCTTGTGGGAGTACACGGTCATGCCGTCGAGGAAGTGGCTGAATATCCAGATGCGCTCGCCGTGCCCCGGCTCGAACTCCGGCTCTACCCTCTCCTTCCTCTTCCGCCTGCTGTGGTTGAGCCGTACGCTCGTGAGCGATGTGCCGAGCGACAGCTTGCTGAGCTGTCTCGTTATTAACGAGTTGAGACACAGAGCCATGGTTGCGCCTCTCGTAGCGTGTCGCAACGGTAGAGCTCCCGGGACGATCCGATCAGCGACTCCCCCAAATTTCCAATTAGGAAAATCGCCCTCGATGGCAAAGTCTGGGCAATTGCGACATGTCGGCATCTAGAAATGCCGATCCGAGGATTTGTCAAGGCTCTCCAGATCTGGCAGCCAGGCCCCCGCCGGGCTGTCTGTCCCACAGAAAGAAAACTAGAGCTCTCATTGGCTGCCTTTTATGTCACACTGGCAAGATCTGGGAAAGTGCCAAGCATTGACAAAAGAACGCTCTGATTGGCCACGAGATACTTAATCAGGAAAGGCCTTGCCCCGCCAAAGGCATCCACTAGAAGCTTCTTTAGGGTGAAACTTTCCCAAATCGCCAGTTATGATGTATCGAGCTGAAGCAGGAAACGCCCCGAAACCACTGTAACTCTCTCGACTGTACTCGTTGGTACGAACATTCGATGTTTGTAGAAATCTCTCGTCATATCGAATCACCACTCCCACCAAAATCACGTATGTGACAAAGAGGATAAATAAGCCTGAAGCATCATCCCCTTCATGATCTTCCTTTGTTTCCCCCCCCAGACGACTTCAATTCAACGCTTCATAATTTCATGATACCCAACGTGTTGTCCTGAATCAAACTTATCAGGCTTCATCAGGCACATATTTACCTTACATACAACACAACACACCTCTTTTACCTTCACACAAACCACAAATTATCGATACGAGATACGACACCTTTTTCTCTCTCAAGTTTTAATTTAGTACCACCAAGATGAATTCCCGCATGGAGTTCACAGACAGGGCCAAGAAGGCCCTGGAGGATGCCATGGACCTGGCACAACAATATTCACATTCCCAACTGCTACCCGTACACCTAGCAGTTTCCCTTCTTGACCCGCCCCCGGATCAGTCAAAAGACCAGCAGAATGGACCAGGGGCGTCGCCCAGTTTCTTCAAGCAAGTAATCGAGAGAGCACATGGCGACCCACAACTGCTTGACCGTGCTCTCAAGAAGAACTTGGTCCGCTTACCGAGCCAAGATCCCCCCCCGGAGACCGTCTCCATGGCACCCTCCTTCAGCAACGTCTTGAGGAAGGCCCAGGATATGCAGAAAACCCAGAAGGACACATACATCGCGGTGGACCATCTAATCACCGCGCTCGCTGATGACCCTACCATCAGCGCCGCTATGAAGGAGGCCAACATCCCGAAACCCAAGCTGGTGCAGGATGCCATCACGACGATTCGCGGGACGAGAAGGGTGGACTCCAAGACTGCCGACACCGAGGAGGAACACGAAAACCTCGCCAAATTCACAATCGACATGACTGCTATGGCACGGGAAGGCAAGATCGACCCTGTCATTGGCCGAGAAGAGGAGATCAGACGGGTTGTCCGTATCCTTTCCCGACGAACCAAGAATAACCCTGTCCTGATCGGTGAGCCTGGTGTCGGTAAGACTACGGTAGTTGAAGGCCTTGCTCAAAGGATCGTCAATGCCGATGTTCCAGACAACCTGGCCGCCTGTAAATTGCTGGCTCTAGATGTCGGCGCTTTGGTAGCTGGAAGCAAGTATCGCGGTGAATTCGAAGAGAGAATGAAGGGGGTTTTGAAGGAGATCGAGGAGTCCAAGGAGATGATTGTCCTTTTCGTCGACGAAATCCACTTGCTGATGGGCGCTGGTGCTTCCGGCGAGGGTGGCATGGACGCTGCAAACCTGCTCAAGCCCATGCTTGCCCGTGGACAGTTGCACTGCATTGGTGCAACCACCCTGGCAGAATACAGAAAGTATATCGAGAAGGATGCCGCCTTCGAACGACGATTCCAACAGGTCATCGTCAAAGAACCCAGCATCCCCGAGACCATCTCCATTCTCCGAGGTCTGAAGGAGAAGTACGAAGTCCACCATGGTGTCAGCATTGCCGATAGTGCTATCGTGGCTGCTGCTAATCTCGCTGGACGATATCTCACATCTCGGCGTCTGCCTGACTCAGCAGTCGACTTGATCGACGAGGCTGCCGCAGCCGTTAGAGTGGCTCGGGAGTCTCAGCCCGAGGTTATCGACTCTCTTGAACGCAGACTGCGGCAGCTGAGAATCGAAATCCACGCTCTGTCTCGAGAGAAGGATGACGCTTCTAAGGCTCGCCTCGAGATTGCCAAGAAGGACGCCGAGAACGTTGAGGAGGAACTGCGTCCTCTCCGGGAGAAGTACGAGAGCGAGAAGAAGCGCGGCAAGGACATCCAGGAAGCGAAGATGAAGCTTGACCAGCTGAAGGTCAAGATGGAGGAGGCTGCCAGAATGGGCGACCACGCACGAGCCGCCGATCTCCAGTATTACGCCATCCCCGAACAAGAGAATGCTATCAAGGAGCTGGAGCGACAAAAGGCTAAGGCTGATGCCGAGGCTGCCGCCAACGCCAACACTGACATGGGTGGTGCTATGATCACTGATGTGGTCGGACCGGACCAGATCAATGAGATCGTGTCCCGGTGGACTGGTATCCCCGTCACCCGACTCAAGACCTCTGAGAAGGAGAAGCTTATTAACATGGAGAGGGTTCTTTCCAAGACCGTCGTTGGACAGAAAGAAGCCGTCCAAGCCGTCTCTAATGCCATTAGGCTGCAGCGTTCTGGACTCAGCAACCCCAACCAGCCCCCGAGCTTCCTGTTCTGTGGTCCTTCGGGAACAGGTAAGACGCTGCTTACCAAAGCACTCGCTGAGTTCCTATTCGATGATCCGAAGGCCATGATTCGGTTTGATATGTCCGAGTACCAGGAGCGGCACTCGCTGAGTCGGATGATCGGCGCTCCGCCCGGATATGTTGGCCACGACGCCGGTGGCCAGCTGACGGAAGCCCTTCGCCGGAAGCCGTTCTCAATCCTTCTCTTCGACGAAGTTGAGAAGGCCGCCAAGGAGATCCTGACTGTCCTCCTGCAGCTTATGGATGACGGACGCATCACGGATGGCCAAGGTCGTGTCGTCGATGCCAAGAACTGCATCGTTGTCATGACTTCCAATTTGGGTGCCGAATTCCTCTCTCGCCCGGCCGGCCGGGATGGCAGGATCGACAACACGACCCGGGAGCTAGTCATGAACGCTCTGCGCAACTACTTCCTCCCCGAGTTCCTTAACCGTATTAACTCCATCGTCATCTTCAACAGACTCACACGGCGCGAGATCCGGAAGATCGTCGACCTGCGGCTCAGCGAAATCCAGAAACGGCTGTCGGACAACGACCGCAACGTCCTCATACATCTCTCGGACGAAGCGAAGGACTACCTGGGGAACGCTGGCTACTCGCCTGCCTATGGCGCTAGACCGCTCCAGAGACTCATCGAGAAGGAGGTGCTCAACCGCCTGGCTGTGCTCATCTTGCGTGGCGCCATCAGGGAGGGTGAGACCGCCAGGGTTGGTCTCATCGGGAACAAGATCCAGGTCTTCGCCAACCACACCGATAGCGAGCTTGGCGACGAGGACATGCTCATTGACGAAGAGGATGCGGTGGAGGACATCGTGCCGGATGAGGAAATGGACGAGGACATCTACGATGATTAAGGGTCGAACGGGGATGAGAGAAATGAGAAATGAGGATTGATGAGAAATGATTGATTACGGTCCGTTATTAAGAGCGTCTCACATTAAAGACGCGGATAGGAGTTATTAGGCATATCGGAAATAGGGCTGGTTGGATGCGTTCTATCAAAGAACCCTACGGATTTCGCATTAGGGTTAGTTCATGGTAATTGACCACTTGATCACCATTTCTATGCAATAGATGATATTCTAATCTGTGTACATCGTGACTCACCCAATCTCGTCTTGCAGATAGTAAACATGGTATATCAAACCTACAAGGCCTAGACCACTCTTCTCGGTCGAACTGGGTCTATTATTACAAGACGGAAAAGAGTATTACAGGTGTCTTTAACGGATACGCAACGTAATTTCAGAGCCTCATTGTTAAGATATTAGGTAGCTGAGACGCCTTATACCTGTAACTATATATTAAAATAACTAAATTAATAACGTAAAGGTTTTATAATGTTATTAATTATATATATATTAGTAAAAAGAAATTATCGAATAAAAATAAACGTTTAAATTTAAAGAATTAATTATTTAACATATAAAAATATATTATTCGTATTTATTAATTAAAATATTAATACATTATAACGTACCATATAAGCGAGCTGTACATACAAGCGAGCTGTACACTTTTTTCATCATTTTAACTTTTTAACTTTAATCACTTATTTTTTAATAACTATAATATAAAACGGCTTACAAAAAAAACGAAAATAAACCTAACCGTTTAGGCTAAAAAACGAAACCCGAAGTTTAGTTATAAAAAGCTTAGTTTTATTTATAATATCTTATTTATTACCTTAAAAATGCGAATTAATAGCAAATACGTTTAATCCGATACCGTTCTTAATTTGCGAAAATTAATGCTAATAAAAAAAAATCAATTATTAAACGAATCCTTAATTTAAATACGCAAACGTTTCCCGTCCGGTATTAATACGTTAAAGATATAGCAAATTTGTTATTTACGTAACGTATTATAAGACGTATTATAGTTAATTAAGTATTTAATTTTGTTAAACGGTAATATAAATTTAAAACGCGTTTAAATTAAAGGATAAATTATTAACGGGTTTTATGCGAAAATTTAAAAGTATTTCGTAAATAATTTAAGTTTATTCGGGTTATAATCGCAAAATACGGTATTACGGAAAAGGATATTTACAATTTCGACGAAATAAAATTTTTAATAAGTTTTTTCATAATAATAAATATAATAATTATAAATACCGAAAAACGTAAAAAACTTAAATAAGCGTAATAAAGGAATAGGGAATAATTTACGATAATATAAACTTTTAATTCTTAAAGCTGGGCCTTACTTTTATTTATTATTTTTACCGGGAAGAATTACCTTTTTCGCTAGTTCGCCGATAACTTATTTTTATCCGACTAAAAAATTGCTATAAGCGAAAACGGTTGGATAATAAATAAATTAGGTTTAAAATAAATTAAATTTTTCGATAAATATATTAAAACGCATATTAAAAGTTCGAAACGTTTTTTTATTTTTAACGGTTACGAAAATTATTATTCGATCGAATTCGAAAATTATTACAAAATTAATAATATTATTATATTTTGTATACTTACTTATTTTTCTTATCGGTTTTAACTTTTCGACGTATCTTATTTTTCCGTGTTAAAACGTATTTATTTGTTATATATCGAGGGTTTTATATAACGTTATATTACTTATATTACTAAGGAAGATTTTATCGCCGGCTTTTATAACGCGTTTAAAACCGTTATAACGACCGATAATATTAAATCCGGATTTACAAAAACGGGATTTATTTTATTCGATTTTAATTACGTCCTTTTCGAATTAAAAGTTTTAATTATACTTATACCGACCGTCTTTTTATTTACCTTTATTAATTTTATTATTTTTCTACCTACGAAAACTTTTAAAAATATTACCGAAACGATTTAATAAGGATGTTATTTATAAAAAAAAATTAGAAATTATTAAGGTAATTTACCGACCAAAATAGTTAAATCGGTTAATCTTTTAATAAAAAGTAACTTAATGCTTTTGTACGAAATTACCCTTTTTCGGAAGGAATACGGCTTATTGCGCGAAACGAATTACGTCCTTAATAAACGTCGGAAAATTAAAAATAAACGTTTTTAAAAAGGAAGGATATTTATTATAAAAAAAGTATAAGTTTTTATAGTTATAAAAAAAGGTAATGATAAATAATTACAGCTGGTAACGGCCGAAAGGGGTTATTATAAAAGGGTTTAAGCGAAAAAACGGAAGTATAACGTTTACGGTAAGCCCGGATATAATGCGCGTATTTGTAAAAAAGATATAAAGGCATTTAGCAATAAAAAATCCGATTAGTTTAAATTAATTTAATATGTTATAGTTGTTTAATTCGAATTTGTTATCGCGACGTACTAAAAAATATACAGCTCGCTTATATATACAGCTCGCTTGTATAGTACGTTATAAGTATTTTAAATTTTTATATATTATTGTCGGCAATTGGTGCTTTTAGGTGCCCGCGGCTGGTGCGTCTAGGCTGCAGATGCTGCCTAGGACAGCCTTTGTCTAGGAACCATCCTTTATACAGTTAAACGTATATATAAGGGCAATTACCCCCAGATTTCTTTAGTTTTTCCTAAAATAACTATACGTACTTTGCCAAATTCCTGTATTTAATTATTATAACTGTTAATATAATAGCATTTTCTGGTTTATTAGTAACTATAATACGCTAAATAAAATGGTTATTTGCAGGTTAAATTAACGGAAAAAGTACGAAACTTAAAAAAAAATCGCTTAGTTAACTTAAAAGAAAGTAAGCGGTTAACGATAACAAACGAATAACAAAAACGTATCCTAGGGCAGTTCCTTATAGCCGAACAAAGTAACCTACCCGATAAGGGCTTTGTCCTTATGCGGGATAGGAAGCATACGAACAGCAATTTATTTCCTTTTTTTCTCGATTAGGAAAACCTTTAAAACGAAAAGTTTTACAGTAAGGGGGAAAAATAAAAACCTACGATAAACGTAACGGCAGGAAAAAATTACCTCAGCTAGCTCAGGCCTCCCTGGCTCGTTTTCTGATTTTTTTAAAGTTACTTAAGTACCGCTTTATAACGCTAAATATTAACTAATTAAATCCTAACTTCCCTTATCGAGCCAGCGAGACTTAAGTAATAATTACACGAAAACGTTTTTATTTAGCAAATTTGTTTTTTTAAAAAAACGAAAATTAATGATAACTTAATAATAAAACGTTTTTTATAGTTATATATATATTTATACGATTACTTCGATTATAACCTATTATTAGAACTTTCCTAATTTTAATTAGAACCCGTTTGCCATTTTTAAACCTTAACGTATTTATTATTTACAACCCGAACTTGTTGCGTTATTATCCTCCTTTTTGGAACATAACGAATCCGAATTTTCTTAGTTTTATAGGGTTATGCCCTTAAAATAAAATATACGTACGCGTATATTAAGTTTTTGGTATTAATATAAGGGAATTAATATAACGTTTGAAAACTTTATTCGTAATTAAATTTTTTATAATAATATAAACCGACTGCATAATTTAACCGTTCGGATTAGCCGGTTAATTAACGTATTAAAAAAAAACGAATACATAATAAGCTATTAATATACGAAAATTAGCAGAAGTTTATAATTCCTATTAATTAGGATTTTTTTATACGAAAATATTACGATATTTTATATAATAAGCTTATAACTTTCGCAAAAAACCCGGGATTCTGCCGTTTGCCGGAAGATTTATTACTTAATATTAATACGATTTATATTACCTTAAATAAAAGTTAACGGTTTGTAAAAACGCTAACTTTTAACTGGTTTAAGTTTTTAAATTAGGTAGTTATATACCTAAGGAAAAAGTGGCAGTTATATAATGCGAAACGGAAAACGAAACGGTTTCATAGTAATAACAATCCGGATATTTTTACGTATTTTTTTTTTATGGTTTTAGTTATTATAGTTAAAATCGTTTCCAAAATTAACGGCAATTACCTGTTTTATTTATTAAGTAAATTTTTATTATTCTCGGGTATATTACAGGATAAAATCGATATATTAAAGGGTTTAAGTATTTATAAAAATTATATTACGTTAAATAATAATATAAACCGGTTATTAAAGGAAATTAAAATAACCGTACCGTATTTTTTATAATAATATAATATTAATTAAAATAAGTTTCGTTTGTTAGCTAAATATAATAAAACGATATTATATTTTAATACGATAACTTTAATATCCAGGATTATATTCGTAATATAATATTTCGATACGGTTCCGTTATACGGAATTTTATTACCGTTTTTGCCCATCGTTATAATTATATCCTTAAAAAAAAATTAAAGCAATTTATATTCCATTTTAATTAATATTATAAAACGAAATAGTTTTACGAAATGTTATAATAATATTTAATATTACCTAATATTTCCTGTTAATTCGTTATTAATATTATCCGGATTTTGTTTTTTACTTTTATTAATACGTTTTATAAAGGTAATAAGCAAAAGTTTTCCGGTTTTCTTTAATTAAAGCGTATACCGTATAATAAACGCCGTTCGATTTCGTTAAATGCAATTAATAAAGATAAAGGTATTATCGACGGTACTTATAACGTTTATCGAGAAATTTTCCAGGTAATATGTAAATTTAAAAAAAAATAATTTTATTAATTTTCGAAACGTTTTTATTTTATTTATAAAAATTAAAAAATAATTAGTTATATCCGGAAAATATAGGTTAATTAAGTTGAAGTTGCCGATTTATATAATAGGAAACGGTAGTTTTTTTTTATTTTTGTTTTATTTTATATATAAATAAATTTTTTGTTTATATTTATACGTATTTATTAACCTGATAATATACCCGGGACGTATAAAACGTAAATAATTTTAAAAATAAATCGTTAATTTTTAAATAAAATAACGCAATTATATTAAAAATTACCGAAATTTTATTTTTTCGAACTTTTTATTTTTTATATATATAATATTTATATATTTGCGTTATTTTTGCAGGAATTACGTATCCGATACGAATTATTTATAATAAAAACGTTTAGCGTATACGAAATTGTTAAAAATATTTCGATCGAAGATTTTTTTTCGAAAATATAATTTACCGAGTTTATGGAATATATATATTTCCGGTTAACTGTTGCCGAGTTCGAGATTATTACGTATAATATGGTTTTTAAATATCTTGGTTACGTTAGATAAATAAGGGAAATATTACGGGGTTTTAATTAAAACGCGTTAATAAATAGGGATTTTTCCAACAAAGATTTTTTATCGTTATTTGCTAATAATACGTTATTTAGTAATATAAATAACTTAACAAATTATTTATAAGTATTTCATTTTTTAACTAGGGAATATAATTTATTTATGTTATTTTTTAAATAACGTAATTTTAATTAAAGCGTACCGAATAAGGTTTTTTTATCGGATAACCGTAAGGCCGAAAATATTTTTAATACGGACGATATTCCGTAAGGCAATAACTTTTTTAATTTTATTAAAAATAATAATTAACCGTTAATCGATACCGTTCCTGTTAATAAAAAATTTTAAAGTTATTACCGTTTTTTTTAAAAAACTTAAGTTTATTTATGTTTTTCGTATATTATACGATATAATAACGTTAGTTATATTAAACGGTTAATATTAATATTATTATTTTTTTTTATAAAGCTAATTAATATAATTACAGCAAAGAAATATTTTATTTCGATTAAATATTACGTTTTGTAATATTAAATTAAGTATTTATTAATTCGATTTTAATATTAAATCTGGTTTTAATAAAATTTAAGGAAAAAATATAGAAAGTATTTAATTAAAAGGGCGAATATTATAATCTGTAACTTACTAATAATCTCCGCCGGTCGAAAAATAATATATATAACGTTAATACTGTATTTTTCCGAAATTCGTTTTTAATTAAATATTGCGTTTTTTTATAACGCGAATTTTATGCCCGTTATACTTTTTCGCAAAATAAACATTACGTTATTCGGGATTTTTATAACGAAATTTTCAAATACGTTTATTTTTTGCTTTGTAATTTCTAATTTATTAAAAGATATTTATTTCGGATTAAAAAAAATAATTAAAAATCCGAAAATATTTTAGCCGCCGGCTGTAAAGTTATAAAAATTAAACTTATCCATTTTAATAATACCGTACCCATTGTTAGCGACGAAAATAAGTTTAATTAGCTGAATACGGTAAAGGACGAAAATTAATTTATAAACGGCTTTAACGCAGTTACCCGAAAAACGCTTAATACCAAGTTCGTTAAAGATAATTTGATTTCGAACGACCGTAATATTTTGTATGCAAAAGAAAGTTATAATCCTATAGTGCAAATTATGGATAATTTAATGGACGGTTCTAATTAAGGCGGTCCGTTTTCGTTGTTATTATTATCGGATAAGTAAAATAAGGATTTATCGGACGAAAACGAATTGTTATTATAGCTTTTTATTTTTTTACTATTTTTATATTTTGTTAAAATTAATACGGGGATTTTGCTATATTTTTAATATTAATATAACTGGGTATATTACGTAATTTTAATTAATTATATTTTGTTCGTATGTTTTGTTTGTAATAATACTATATAAATTTTTCGTATTAAAATAAATTAACGTATTAATAATATCGTATTATTTATAGTTAAATATATCGTATAATTTCGTATTAACATATATATTTTATTTGTAATTAATTTATTAATTAACGTTTTTACGTATTTACTAAAATTTTTTCGTTTTATTTTGCCCTTTTTCGCGTGCCATTATAACTTATATATTAATAACTTTTTTTATATTTTCGGGACCTAAAATTTTATTCGTTTTAAACGTAATATCCGTATTTAAGTCCTTTTGGAAATTTTTATTCGGATTATATAACAATGCCGAATATTTAGGGATTACGTATAAATATTTTTCGCCGCGTTCCTATACGTAATTTGCATACTTATCGCCCGTATAATCCCGTAAATTATAATATTTATAAAACGGTTATATAATATATATTTCCTGGCTAATTAGCCCGGTTTATAAAGTTATAAACTTTTTTTCGTATCGTTTATAAGGTGCTTAGTTTATATATCCCTTTTGCTAAATTGCAAAAACTATAATTAATCGAAAATCCGTAATTAATTTAGTAATTTAATAACCTGTAAAGCCGGTATAATTCGTTATAACGTAAATTTTGTTTTGCCGGTTATTACTATTTAAAATATTCCGAGTTATATTATTAGTATTTAATATTTATATAAATGCTGCGTTTTTATATAATAAAAAATCCTATTTATAATATAAGTTTTTCGCAATGCCGTTAAGTTTGTAAATTTTAATTAATTATAGGATTTTCCTAATTAATATATATTCTTATTAATGCCAAAACGTAAGGTATTTACTGCTTTTTAATTTTCCTTTATATTAATATAACCTTATAACATATACTTAATATTTAAAATTGGTTATATATAATATATACTTTCCGTAAGGAATATCTTATATTTTGGGATAGTTAAATGTTATGTAAGTAATACGAAGGTGCTTTAATCAGGACGAGACCTTAAAGTATGCTGTACTGCGGGTTTTAATAATAGCTTTTGTTATTTTTTAAATCGGGTTTTTGTTACCCGTTTTTGGAGTTGTTTTGGTAGTGGTTCCGGCTGTTTGTAGGATCGGGTTTTTGTTATTTATCCGTAAGGTTGTTTTTAGGGGGTATTATTAACAAATTTAACCGCTTTTTTTTGTTTGGCCGGGGGTTTAGAGATTGCCGGGCCTGTCTGGCGTTTATTATTTGGGGTATTATTAACAGCTGTATTTAATATATTATTAATTATATCGGTAAGGTTATTTATATCCCGTGCTATAGTAGGTATATAGAGGTATATGTTATAATAGGGATTTTAAGTGTTAAATAAAGAGAAAGCGGATTAATAATGATTATTATGTTGCAGGTAAGTTAAATTTAGGTATTATGGTATGGTAAGATGTAGAAGGGTATATAGAATAGTTGTAAAGTAAGTGGTTATAAAGTAAGTGGTAATAAAGTAAGTGGTAGTAATTGTTAAATAACTATAACAGTTTTATTTAGTATGTATTTAACTGAAGGAATTTTATAGATTGCATTAAGCAATTCGTAACAAAGAAAAAAGTATCGTATAATTTGTATATAGTTGCTAGTTTTTTTTTTATATATTGTTATTTCGTTATAGGAAAAAGCATTGTTAACTTTTGGGTTAATATTTAATAACTTATATAAACTTAGTTATTTATATATTTATAACTATATAATCTTAAAGTTCGTATATATTTTAATCCTGATTATATATATTGTTTTCGGATTTCCTTATAACTTGTTAATTATCCGTAGGTTTCGTTTATATATTATAAATCCCTTTATATTTTATATTACTATTAATAATATATCTGGATATTACTTAGCATACGAATTTTACTTTATTCCATATATTTTATATTTTATATTCTTATTTTTAGTTTTAATTAACCTGAAACAGAACCGGTAAATTTATATTACCCCCAGGTTTTTTATATATAAATATTTTTTATATAATACCTAATATTAAGCAGTTATTATAATGGCATTATTACCGTTTGATAAGGTGAAGTACGGTAATCGTATCCGTAATTTATATGGTTATATAACAAAAAATTAAAGCGTACATAAAAATATAAATGCTGTTAAGTTAGTTTTCGATACGACTTATATTAATTGCGGTATTAGTTTCCTTAAGTTAACCCCAGTTATATATACTATCCTTTTAAACTTTGTACCGATTAAAAAATTATTTTTAGTTACCGTTATAAAATTATTTAACAAAATTACGGTATTATAAAGTTTTGATAAAACGGAGTTTATTAAGATATACTGGAAAACGTAATTTGCTTATTATTATATATACCTTAACGCATATTTTACTAACGATAATATCGGAATTGCATTTAAGTAAATATTCGGAAGCTTCGGTTGTATATATATAACTTACGAAACGTTAATAAGAAACGCATTTATGTATAACAATAGTTTCTAATTTCCGTTTTTACCAGACCTAGAAAAAATGGCAAGATAGTATAAAACTTTATTTGTTTTTTTTATTATATCAGAATATAGCAATAAAGTCGACGATATAAGGAATATAAATTACTAGATAGTAAGTTTTTAAAATTGCGAAGTAAATATTTTTTATATTATAGATTTAACCGACGTTTATTTTTTAAAAGCCCGTATAATTCGGGCCGCTTAACGTTTTCGAATATTTATATACGATAATAATTTATATAATATAAATGGTATTAAAAATATAATAATTTCGTAATTCCGATTAAAAGTACAAAACTGTAATATATCGTATGGTATATATTATATAGATATTATTTTTATAATATTAAGCAAAAGGAAAGTTTGTAATTATAATTATTTAGTTAACGATTAAATAATTATGTATAAAAATTAAATTTAAAAGTACCGTAGTATATTTAGTACTGGTTCCGAAAATTTTGATAATTACTTAAAATGTTTTATTATTATTATACGGATATAAAATTTTAAAACAAAAGATTTTTAACTTTTATTCGGGGCCTTAATTATACCGATAAAGAAAAAAAGTAATACCAAAAAAAAGGAAGTTTGTATTTTTACGCGTCGTTTATTTCGGATAACGAAATTTTAAAAGCCGTAATTAGAGATACCGGTAAGTTTTAGATCCTTAGAAGAAGCGTAGCGGGGTTTTGATTAAGATCCGTTACGAAACCGGGATTTTAAATATTTTAAGCTGGTATTTAGAAAAAAGCGGACGCCGGAATAATTATATACGTAACAAATAGATAATTTTCTTAATATTAGCAAAAAATTATTTACATTATTTATTTACCCGTATAATTAATTTTTTATATTAATTAATCGATTTAAATTAAGGTATTTTAAAGGTTGGAAAAAATAAGAATATTTTAAAAGTTAATGTAATAAATTCGAAAAAAGGGACCGGAAAATAAGATTTAAAAAATTCTAGTTCGGCGTTATAAATTAAGGATTATAAATTAAAAGGAAATATTTATTAATAATTACGATGGATTTTAATTTAAAACGCGTAATATATATATTCGTTAATTTTCCCAGTTTAAAGGATTTATTATATATTTGTTATAATATATAGTTAATCCGGATTAAGAAAAACTAATATTTATATATAACCTAACGTATTAAGGATTAACGAAAATAACGAATATAGTAAGTAAATAATGTTATTAATAATTTTAATTAATATTACGTAAATATATATATTTATCGCGCTTTAAAACCGTAACGCCGTATCGAAACCGAACGGATTTTTTGCTATGTTTTTTAATTAAAGCTTTCCAAGTTTTATTTTTTACTTTTTAACCTGGTATTGCGATTAGCTTTTAACCTGTTATTGTTATTATTATCGGATAAATACTGTTTATTCCTAACGCGTAATTCCTTAATTTCGATAAGGACTATTATTTCGGATCCAGTTTCCAATATATTATTTAAGGCGTTAAGTTGCGTATTATTATGTTTTAGTAACCCCGGCGATTCCGGTAAGGATATAAAAGCAAACGAATTATACGAATATAAGTATGGTAACGAAAATACGGTTAGCAAATTAAAAATATTAGGAAATAATAAGTTTTGCGCTAACGTTATAAATAATAAAAATAAGGCAAATTTTTGATTAAAATCGTTTAATATGCCGTAAATTACGTATATAATTATAAGCGTCGTTATAACCGGAGTTACGATTTTAAATTACGAAAGCGTATAAACCGCGTACCGGGTTAATATTTGGATTATTAAGTTTATTATTAAATTATTAGCTATTAATTTAAACCGGGCGGTTGTATATAGTATGTTTTAATTAAAACCCGGCGTAATTTGCAGTAATTTTGCGATTTTTTCCGAGGTTTATCGAATTTATAACGCAGCAGTAATCCGTAACCTATATAAATCGGTCCGCGGTATGGGGATATGGTGCCTTTATTTTCGATTAAGCAAATTCCGCCGTTTGCGAAAAGTTTTCCGTATTTTCTGTAAAATAACAAATACGGTTTTTTCGTAAATTAAATATAACGCAGATAAAAGGCGGTTTTTTAAAACGTTTTAATACTGCTATTTATCGAATTCGGAAACCGCCTTAATTAATTCGATTACGTTTTAAACTAAATAAAAACCTTAAGTTTCGTTTAATTTTTTTAAGAACGTATTAAATAAAAACCGTTTAAGTTCAGTAAAAATAAATATCTATTTTGCCCTTTTGTTATTAAACGGAAATAATTGCATAAAAAATAATTCGTTCGCCCGTCGTTTATACCAGGATTTTATTATTTCCTAAGCAATTTTTTTTAACGAACCGGCTTTTGGTAATTTTTACGCGGATATTTTTAAATTTAAAGGTTTAAGTATATGGATAAAATTAAGCGTATATAAGTTATAACAAAGTCCAACCGGAATAAAGTTATTAAAGTCCTTTTCCAATATAACGGCTTCGTTTTTTTTTAAATATATTAAGATCGCTTTACATATATATTTACCGTTAAATAACGCATATTATTAAGGCTTTATCTTTATCCGGTTCCGTAAATTAGCATTAATTTATTTCGGAAATTTACGGATAATACGAATAATATCTTAATTAATTAAAGGATAAAATTGAAATTCGATAACTGCTTTATTTTAATCGGGGTTATCCGCAATAAATTACGTATTGTTTTCTTTATTATCCGAATCTGTTACGTCGATTTCCACGATGGCCTTTATGTTCTTATAGGTGGTACGGTTTTTAACTTGCTGGGCCTGGATTTTTTTCGTTATTTCAGCTTTTTTTACAATAAATGGTTCAGTTTTATATTTATCGAACGCTTAATAAAGTGCAAATAGTATAGCTTATCCATAGTTAGTTATATTTAATCGTTTATAATTACGAACCGTTTAATTAAATCGTTATTATAAATTTTTTATAAAAAAGCTTTTCGGTATTTCCTATTATATTACTCGATTAATATCCGGGATATTTATACTTAATCTAAAAACGACGGTAAATATAACGATATAAATAAAACTATTAAACTTTTTTAATTTGTCGTATATACGAGTTTAGTTACTGTAAAGCATTTTAAAGTTATAAAATTTAATAACCGCCTTTATAACTTTCGGTAAATACCCCCGGTTTTTTAATATTTTAATTAGGTAATTACGGATATTTATAATTTTCGCCTTATTATTAATATAAACAATAATCTTAATAATAACACGTAAACTGTCGAACTGGGTCCTAGGATTATTACTTAATAATTCGGAAATATTCGTTATTAAGAAATTTAAATACGCTTAATTTTAACGTTAACCTTTGGATATAAGGAAAACAACAATATCGATTTCGGGCCGATTAATATTAAAACACCGGACCTCCGTTTTATAGCTATATCTAGTAAAACCGCCGATTTAACGAAAACCGCCATACTTTGCGATTTTCTTCTTTATAATATTATTAGCAATTACTATATACGCAAACTAATATATATAAGCAGGGAAAATAAAGCGCAAATTACGGATATAAGCATATTTAAGCCGGAAATCTTTCTATTCCGATAATAAATATGCTTCGTCGATAATAACCAAACCATATCGTCGTTCGAAAACAAAATTCAATATAACAGTCTGGAACTTATCGTTCGATACCTGTTTAGGACCAAAAATAATATAACTATACTATCCGGTAACTATATAATTAAATATTTTTAAATTAAACTTTTTCGTATCCGTAAATATCAGGACAAAAATAAAATATAAAACTGCTAATATAAAAACTCGTTATTTTTCCGCCAGTTTAATTAATAATACAATTTAGATAATAATCAAATCGGTTATTAAAAAAAAAATTTAAATAATTAAAAACTTTCCAAAATTTATTTTAATAACGAAAAAAATATTAAGTTTTCCGAAAACCAAATTATGCACCGTATCAACCTATTCTTTCTACAAAATACGGCCCTACCCGTTAAATATAACGCCTAATATAAAGCGAATAAACCAACGGCGCAGGGTTTCCATAAAGTTATCGGCCGTATATATAACATTAACGTATGGATTTATAACGTCTATATCGGCAAAAAACCGGTAAAGCTATCGGATAAAAATAAACGTTTCGCTTTAAAAAACTAAATATTCGAAGGTCTAAGGTATCCACCCTAAACCTTTAAATATATTACCTATATTTAGTTAATCAGGAAAAAAATATATATCGGGGCTTATTACAAATAATTTTAAGCTTTATATATTATTATTTTGGCTTATAGGGTTATGTTATTATCGTATTAACTTAAAAAGAGTAAAAGGTTATATTAAACGCTAATCGTAATTTTAGGCTATCTTTTCCTTTTACCAATTATTAATCCGTCCTAATTAAGATTAAACCTATATCAAAAAGTAAATATTTCAATTCTGCGTTAAATTATATAAGTTACAACGTTAAAAACTTTGTAACTAATATATATTATAAAAGTTGTTATTAATAATTTTCTCGAATTTATATAGAAGTACGTTAATTAAGGCTGAAAAATCATAATTTTTTATTAGGCCCTATTTTGGAAATTTTGTTATTTTTGTAGGTAATATTCTTAAAAAGGTTTAATTAATACATTGAACCCCTAACAGATACTTCTTGCTCAAAAGTTCTAACTGTAGCTACGGCTGCTACGCCGCAAGCGCAGCTACAACCTCCAAAATAGGGTCCTGATCGCAATAAGGCAAGGAAAAAAACCTATTTTCGAAATTTCCACGGAAAAAGCCATATTACCTTAATAATAATAATTAAAAAACCGATATAAAACCCTTATATAGAAATAATAGCCTTAATTAAAATTAAACAAGCTTTATACGTCTTTAAGCATTAACTTAAATAAAATTAAGGAAAACGTTAAAGTACGAAAATATAAATATAAGTCGGTTAAGAATAAAATTAAAGATTTAAAGCTTTAATTAAAAAAAAGGGACGATATAATAAAATAAATAAACAATATCGTAAAGCGATTGTTAAATATACCTTAATTCGGGGACGTACCTTAATAAAAACTGCCTTAACTAAAGGTAACGCGGAATTTGCGAAATGTAAATATTCGCAAAAACGCCTTACAAAATGTTTAAAGGATAGGAAATTTATAAGAAGCCCTTATCGCCGTCGAAAGCGATATAAAAAAAATCAACCCCTTAAAAAAAAAATAAAACGCAGCTAAGGAAATAATCCATTAAAAAATCTGATTTCCCGAAAAAGGAAAAAAGCGAAAAAAAAAAGCTACGTAAAGAAAAAAATATAGTACGTAAAAACCTTAACGATTCGGATAAGTTACCTTTAGATTCGTTTAAAGGTTTTCGAAAACGAAAAAACCGTCGTAACAGTTCCCTTAGTATTTTTAATAGCTCCTTAAGCCTTAATAACTTAAATAATTTTAATAAGTTAGGCGTTTATTTAAAGGAAAAAGAAAAAAACTTTAAGGAATATAATAATAATATAAAACTGCGTTAAAAACGTTTTAATTTTTTATTAGATAAGGAGAACTATTTAACAAACTAGGTTAATTAAGAACTTTAAAATAACGTTTTAATTTTTACCTTTAAAAAGATTAATTACGAAAACGGAATAAAACTGAAATAGCTTAATTAGCTACGCCTTGCGAAAATTATTACTAAAACGTACAAAAAAACGCCTTTAAAATTAATTACAGGTATTAAAAAAAACGAAAATATTAAGGACCTTTAGGAAAACCTATGCAGTAATAAGTAAGGCTAAGTAAAGGTCCCTTTAGAAAAAGCTTAGTAAAATTATATACGATAAAGGAAATTCCGTATAGTTTATTATAAAGTTTTAAAAGCTGTTATAAAAAGTTAAGAGTTATAGCATAAAGCTTAAATTAAAGAAATAGATTATTATATTTCTTACTGCTATAAAAAACAGCGTTAATAATTAAAACAAAACGATTTAATTAATGCTTAAATAAACCAGTTATTTTTTTTAGCAGCTAATCGACGACTTTAACAGTGAATTCTATAACCGCATTAACAAGAAGAAAAACGGGAAATCCTATAACGCCCAGAAAGGTAAGGGAAAAAGTAATAATAATAATAGTAACTCCCGAGATAATAGGCCCGCATGGAATAAGAACGGAAAGCCACTTTATTTTAACTATGGCAAATACGGATACCTAATAAAGGATTGCCCCGAGCCGTAAAAAAAAAAACGGTAAAGGAAAAAAAAAACGTAATTAACGTTAAGGTAATAATGGACAAAACAACTAAAGTAACAACTTTCGTAACGTTTATAATGGCAACAGGAACGAAAAATAATTTATTTTTAACGGTTTAAAGAATTTATACCGATTAAACGGAAAGATTTTTAACGTTTGCGTTAAAAAATAACAACTGGAAAATTTTATATAATAATATAATAAGATAATTTAAAAGCAGCTTAGGGAACTTTAATAACTAAACGTCTTAAAGCCCGGGGAGCTTTAATAGGTAAATATATTAAAACTTAGGTAATTAATCGCTTAAAGTTATAAGAAAGTAAACGCCTTAAAAAAACCATTATAAAAAGCGTTATATTTTTATACGTTTACTTTTTTTACGGGAATAACTTAAACAAACTGCTTTAGAACTTAAAAGCAAACGTTAATATTACGAATAATATTAATAACTTTAAAAAAACATTATAATAAATATTAAATCTAGGGGAATTTAAATTATAACGGATAAAGGACCCGTAATTACCATTTTTATTAGCATTGTTAAATGGTTTTTAAAAGGGTATAATAAAAAAAGAAACGAAATCATAATTAGGTATACGTTATATATTAACAACTTCCTATTAAAAATATTTTCCGAGAAGATATTTTATATAAAAAAAATTATTTAAATCGTAACGCCTTAATAAGCCTTAATAAGATTTAGTTATTAACGATTAATATTTTTCGGAAAGGATTTTTTTTTTAGCTTTACGGGAAACCGAAACCTATTATTAAGGCCCCGGATTTAGTAAATAATAAAAATTATTAATAAGGATACGTATTAAGGGAGGTATCCGGTAAGGAAAACGGCGATAATTTAATAAATAACTTAAAACGCATACTTTCGAACGTTTTTAAAAATAAAAAGGTCTTAATAACGGATAAAGTTATAAAGAAAATTATTTTTTAATACCGCCGCCTTTATTACCTTAATACCGAACGATTAATATAAACTATTAAAAAGTTTACGGGGATAAATTTAAACTTTAACGATATAAAAAATATCTTTTATATAACGTATAACGAAGGGAAAATACGGAAAATACCGTTTACAAACCCTTAAAAACGAGAAAAGTATATAGGAAAAATTATTTGGTATAATATAAGGTTAATTAAACTTATTAATATTAAAAATAAAAGTTATTTTAGTTTTTTTACAAACGATTTATTATATTACAAAAAGTATTATTCGTTTAAAAGTAAAAATAAAATCTAATAAAACTTATATACGTATATTACGTAAATTATAAAACGTTTAAAAACGTTATTACTAAATAAAAAAATAAACGTAAAAAAATGCAAATCCTACGCCTTAACGGTAATAGGAAATTCGGTATAACGATAATTAAAAATTTTTACGTTATAAAAAATATTAAACTGATAATTTTCAACATATATAACTAATATTAAAACGGAATTACAAAATAAAAAATACAATTTTTATAAAGGCCCAATGGCTCAGTGGTCGCGAACCTGGGTGTCTTTTTTAATTGCGACAGGTTTGGGCACCCTGTTTCGGTTGGTCTTAAGAGATAACTGGTTCAAATCCAGCTTGGGCCACCGTTCCTCTAGGTGGCGCCAGCCTAAAGGAGCTAGACCTGGAGCTTTGGCTCCGCCACCGTGTCGGCGACAATTGAGGGGTGGCTGGTAGGACCAGTCACGATTGGGGGCGATGGGAACCAATTAATCAATCGGGTGTATCTACCGTCAGTTGCCGTGTTACATAACCCGCATTGCGTTTTTCCGGCCCTTGGCTAAGAAAGGACGGTTTTTAAGGGGTGCTCCCCGGTCGCGTTTGTAAAACCAGTTTGTGCATGTACTTAGTGAATGGATCAGCTCCCTATATGTATATAGCTAGATACCTTAATGGCACTTTACCTTGTAAATACAATTTTTATAAAACAAAACGCGTATAATTTCTACGTAAATAGAAATCCTTATATACTTTTAAAACTTCGTAATAAAAATAATAACGTATATTATTAATAAAATAAGCCAGTTTACGGTAAAAAACGTATTATTAATTAAATGTTTTAAAAATATATTTAAATCGAATAAATTATATAAACCTAATAACGATTATTTCCGAATCCTTAATAATAGGTATATAGTCCTAATTAATAAAAATTATCGGACTAAATTAAAAAAACTAATAACCCGTAAAGCAAAGCAAATATTATTAAGTTATTAAAAAATATATAATTATAAAGTATAACTGCTAAAAAGCAGTAAATTACTTATAATACCGTATATTACTATTTATAAAAACCTGAAAAAACTAGGCAAACTTTTTAACCCTAAAGATATTATCCGATTATTTCCATAACCCGTATAAAAACGTTAAAACACCGTTAAAAGCAGGGTGTAAAAATAAAAAACAAAAACGATAATATTATCTTAAAAAACGATACGAACCAAAAAACCAAATAGGTTAAGCGAAAAAAAAAACGTCCGAAAAAAATTGTTCTTAAGCTATATACCTTAAAAGCCTTAAATAAAACCTTAAAGTTAATTTAAAAACTAAAATTAACCTTAACCTAAAAAAGTAAAAACGAAAATAGCCTACATATTTTCTATTTTAACCTATTAACGTTAAATAACGATAAAAACCGTTTTAATAACTTTAAAAACGCCGATCAAATTATCCGGAACGTTTACGAATATAAACAGGTGATTAATATATTAGATATTAATACTTATAAGTTATTTATTACTATAAATAACGGCTTATTTTTAAAGGAAGTTATAAAAAGCTTAAAACGAAAAATATAGTTTAAAGTTATTTTTATAAAGATTAAAAAAAAATTTCGCGCGGAACTTTTAAATTTACGCTTTTTAGTAAAATTATTTAAAGGTACTTTATTAATGCTAAATAAGTATTAAGAAAAAAGTATACATTTATAAGAAAACTGGAAAAATATAAAGTACGTATTTACGGAAAAAAATTTCTATAACGAAAAAGAATTAATTATAACGAAACCGTAATAAATACCGTAAAAGTAATATATTAAAATTTTTTAATAACGTTAGCCGTTTTTTAAAAGTAATATATATTTTAAATAAATTTTATTACTACGTATTTAAACGGCAAGTTAAAGAAAAATATTTATATAACGTCCCGGATAAGTTTACGGGATAAACAAGCTTACGGGATAGTTTTTAATATATTTTAATTACTTAACTTTAATTAATTATTTTTTAATACTAATAATATAAAACGGCTTACAAAAAAAATAAAAATAAACTTGGCCGTTTAAGTTAAAAAACGAAACCCGATATTTAATTATATAATATTTAATTTTATTTATAAAGTTGCTTATTTTACTTTATACGTACGATATATTAATAAATCCTTTAAAATCGATATTATTTTTAATTTGCGAAAATTAATACCGATTAAAAAATAATCGATTATCGACCGAATTTTTAATTTAAATACGTAAACGTTTTTTATTCGGTATTAACATATTAAAAATATAGCGAATTTGCTATTTACGTAACGCGTTATAAAACGTGTCGGGGTTAAATAAATATTTAATTTTGTTAAAAGGTAACAAAAATTCGAAACGTATTTTAATCGAAAAATAAATTATTAAAAGGTTTTATGCGAAAATTTAGAGGTATTTCGTAAATAATTTAAGTTTATTCGGGTTATAATTACAAAATATAGTATTATAAAAAAATATTTATAATTTTAACGAAATAAAATTTTTAATAAGGTTTTTTATAATAGCCGGTATAATTATTATTAATATTAAAAGATATAAAAAACTTAAATAAGCTTAGTAAAGAAATCGGGAATAATTTATAGTAATATAAGTTATTAATTTTTAAAACTAGGCCCTGTTTTTATTTATTATTTTTACCGGGAAAAACCATTTTTTTTGTTGGTTCGCTGATAACTTACTTTTATTTAATTAGAAAATTGCTATAAACGAAAACGGCTGGACGATAAATAAACTAGGTTTAAAATAAGTTAAATATTTCGATAAATATATTCGAACGCGTATTAAAGATTTAAAACGTTTTTTTATTTTCGACGGTTACGAAAATTATTATAAAGTTAACGATATTATTATATTTTATATATTTACTTATTCTTTTTATCGGTTTTAATTTTTTAACGTATTTTATTTTTCCGTATTAAAACGTATTTATTTACTATATATCGAAAATCTTATATAACGTTACGTTACTTACATTGTTAAAAAAGATTTTATCGCCGGTTTTCGTAATATATTTAAAGCTGCTATAACGACCGATAATATTAAATCCGGATTTACGAAAGTTAATTTCGTTTTATTCGATTTTAATAACGTTTTTTCCGAATTTAAATTTTTTCCAGTTATATTTACGTTAACCGTCTCCCCGTTAACCTCCGCCGGTTTTATTCGTTCCCCGTTTACGAAAACCCTTAAAAATATTAAAGAAATAACAAAATAAGAACGTTACCTATAAAAAAAAATTAAAAATTACCAGGGTAGCTTGCCGACAAAAATCGTTAAATCGGCGAATCTTTTGATAAAAAGTAACTTGTTACTTTTATATAAAGTTGCTCTTTTTCGAAAAAAAATTACTTAATTACGTAAAACGAATTACATCTTAAATAAATATCGTAAAACCAAAAACGTACGTCTCTAAAAAAAAGGAATACTTATTATAAAGGAGGCAAAGGCTTTTATAGCTAAAAAAAAAGGTAATAATAAGTAATTACAGTTAAAAAAGGTTAAAAGTAATCGTTACAAAAAGGTTTAAACGAAAGAACGGAAATATAATATCTGCAAAAAGCCCGGATATAATATACGCATTTGTAAAAAAGTTATAAAAACGTCTGGCGATAAAAAATCCGATTAGTTAGAATTAATTTAATATATTATAGTTAATTAAATTAAGTTTATTATCGCGAAGTGCTAAAAACCATCCCGTAAGCTTATCTATCCCGTAAGCTTATCTATCCCGTAAGCTTATCTATCCCGTAAGCTTATCCGGGACGTTAAAATAATTTCCTATATTAAAAAAGTATTTTAATACGTATTTAAAAGATAAAAAAATATATAAGTTTTTTTTAAAAAAAGTTATTAAATTAATAAACTTATTATATAGTTTAAAGTAAGCCGGAATTACTTAATAGGAAAAAAGTAAAAAAAATATTTACGAAATAAGGTTTCCGTTTATTAATTTTAAACGATACGATATATTATAATTTTAAAATAAAAAACGTTATCGCTTTATACGTAAATAACTTTTTACTTTTCGGCCTTAATAAATAACTTTTTAAAAATATTATTAAAAAAATTATTAAAAACGTTTTAATTAAAGATTTAAATAATGCAAATTGGTATTTAGGCGTACGAATTATCCGTTTTTTATTAATAGAAAATATTAAGTTAAATTAATAGTAATATATTAAACAATTACTAAAGTTAATTAGTTTAAACGAGATAAAAAAAACTTATATCATTTATTAAGGATTATTTAAAGTACGCCGTAAAATATAACGGCGTAATTAGCAAAAAAAAAAAAAAAAAAACGTTTAAATATGCGAATTTAATAGGGAAATTTAATTTTTTAAGTTATATTAACAAATTAAATATAACGTTTATAAGTAACTCGTTACCTAAATATTAGGAATATATTAAAAAATTACCGAAATATTTAAACGGTATAATAAATATGTTTTTTCGGTACCGGAAGTTACGAAAAAATTATTTATATTATAAGTATAATAATTTAAAATTATTCGGAATAATAAATATAAATTTTACAAATAACTACAAGTTAACAAAATTTACGATAAACTATATATTTTTTATAACCGGAACATTTATTTTATAAATTTCGAAATTATAAAATATTATTATTAAATATATTACGGAAATAAAATACGTAAAATTAAAAACAGCAGTTATAAAGGTAACTGGAATTAATTTTTTTTAATAAAATTAAAGTTTATATTTAAAAATCTTATTCCTATTTTCAAAAAATAATATAAGTACGTTTAAATAGGTAAAAAAAATATAAATAATACGAAAAAAACGTTATATTCGAATCGAATATTATTACGTACGTTAAAAAATCCGAAAAGGAAATATTAATTTTTAATACGTAAAAAGCAAAAATAATTTTACCGACGGATTTATAAAATTATTTAACAGAGTAAATTTTAAACGGTTTATAATTAACTTAAAACTTAAGAAAATATAAAAAAAAATAAAAAAATATTTAAGATTTAATTAAAGCAATTAGTAAAAAAATAATCCCGTTAAATTCCTTTTATACGGGAAAAAAGGCGTTTCTTTATTAAAACTTATTTTTCGTTATTAAAAATAACGACTGCAGTATTCTTTTTACAATTACCCGAAAATATCTACTTGTTTATTAATTTTAAAACTTTAATTTTTTATAAAATTACTTATTTATATATAATTATAATTTTTTTGCGTTAATTTTTACTTAAAGGCGTTAATATTCTATATATAACTTATAACTAATTAATATCCTTTAATTAACCGGAAAAAAACCTTTATTTAATAACCTTTTACAAAAAAGGACTTAAAAAGCAATAATCTTAATTATTTACTAATATTACTATTAAAAAATAAAACCGATTTTTAAAATTATAAAACCTTTAACGTAACAAATTAACGTATACAAAACGTTTTCCTATATTAACGCCTAACCTGGTCCGAAACGTTTCGGAAAAAATGGGCCGCATATTCCGGAACGGTTACGAAAAAACGGTAAAGCGAAAAAGTTAACCTTTTAATATAACGGTTAATTGCGCAGCTCTACTTCAGACGAAAATAACGGAAACAAAAGTTTAAATCCTATACAAACTAAAAAATTTAATAACTTTTTAATAAATTTTCCTAAAGTTTTAAATTTAATTTTAAAAAATTACGTAAACAAAGTTATCCAACGTAAAAAGGCGTATCGATAATTAATGCTTTTAAGTACCCGCGGCTAATACGTTTAGGCTGCAAATACTGCCTAAAACAACTTTTGTCCAGGAACCATCCTTTGTATTGCCTCATTAAAATCAGGCCCTGTTTTTGAGGTTGTGTGGCTGCGCCTGCGGCGCAGCTGTGGCTAGGGCTTGTACTTTAAGTACCGACCCACAAAAGACCCATAAAAACAACAAAAACCTCTAAAACAGGGCCTGATAACAAGTTGTGATTTTTTGGGTTCGTTTTCGGCAGTCCTATACAAATTTTTCAAAATCTATATTAAAAACTGTTAAATAAAACAACAATAACAAATAATTAAAAAATAACAAAAAATACAACTATATACAGCTTTAAAAGGGCTTTTTAACCGTATATATAACTTCCAGATCGGGGCTGGTTTGGTGGAGGTATTAAGAAAATAAATCAAAATTCTTGTTTTCGGCAAACCTTTTAACCGGAACGCCCTCCTTGCTGCGACGTAACAACCACAACCCGTACGGCAAAAAGAATAGCTGGACGGGCTTTTCCCATATTGAATTACCCTTAGAAGGTCCATGACAAAATGTTGCGACCGGTAGTTGTTGTATCGCAGCAAGGAAAGCGTTCCGGTCAATCAAGTCCGGGACCTTTTTATAGCTGCGACGTAACAACTACAGCCCGTACGGTCGAAAAAATTGATATACGGGCTTCTCCCATATAAAATACACTTGGGAAACCCGGTGCATAATGATGCAACCGATAGTTATGCTGTCGTAGCCCTAAGGGCGTTGCGGTCGCCCATTTCCCAGATATAAACTTAACCATATCGGCCCTAATTTTGATCCAAAAAAATTGAAAAAAATCCTATACGTATATTAGCTTATATTCGACGCGTATATGAAGTTTTATACTTATCGGGCTTAAATTGGCTGCGTAATATTTTTTTATATTTAAATCCCTTAAATTTTTTAAAAAAATGGAAAGAAAGTTGGGAATTTTAATAAGGGCGCCGAAAACGAACCCATTTTTTTGCAACTTAAATTCAGGCCTTGCTGGCTCGATAAGGGATATGGGATTTAATTAGCTAATTTTTAGCGTAATATAACAGTACATTAAAAAACGAGCCAGCAGAGGCCTAAGCTAGCTGAGGTAAAACCTAAGCTAGATTTAAACCAGTTATCTTTTAAGATTAACCGAAATAGGGTGCTTAAGCCTGTCGCAATTAAAAGAGACACCCAGGCTTACGACTATTAAGCTATTAAGCTAAATAAAGATATAATAAATTTGATTTTCGTTAAAATTAATTACGTAAAACGTGTAAGTTAATTTATATTATAATTAATTAAAAACCTTTAATATGTTAATAAGCTATTTTTTCAAGTATTTAAAATACTTAATTAAATATTTTATAAATTATATAAAAAAATAATATTACGATTTAAAAAATCCCGATTAATCCGGTATATTTCCCCCTTTTAGTTATCGGTCGATCCTAGGTTTCGCTAAGAACTTTTACGACAATTATATTAGGTTTATTAAAGGTTATAAGTATATATTTAAAAATAACTTTTTAAGGTTATTAAAGTTAGTTTTAAAAAACGCTGCAGGTTATCGAGGACTTAAACGGTAATAATTATCCGGCCTTTTAAATGATTACCTAGAACTAGTTTTAAATATTGTTCGAAAATTATATAACCGATTTTACTTATATAACTTCTCGATCGGTTAAAAAAATCTCTTTGGTTAATAATAAAATTATCGAGTTTCGGTAATATAATAAAATTATTCGGAAATAATATCTTTATATTTTAATTTTTTATAATTAAATATGTTAAATATTTTTTAAATTAATCGATCGTTTTTATTTATATTTTTATCGTTTATAATAACGTAACTTTCTAATCGACTATTTAAGATTTGTACTTTACTATTAGTTTTTACAAATTTTAATGCTTTAAATTACTAGTTTTTAAATAACTTATTATTCTTTATAACCGTACCTTCCTTTATTCCCCTTAATTAATCGGATAATAATTTTATCTAATTATTCTTTTATAAATTAATCGGTTTTTACTATTTTCATTTTTGATTTTTTATAAATTGCTTTAGTTTATTAGCAAGAAAATTTCCCCGTAATAACCTCCTATTAATTTCCTTTAATCGGTAAATATTTTATCTAGTAGTTTCTTTAATTAAATACGGTCTAGTTTAACGGTACTTAAGCTTGATATTTTTAAATATATTTATATATCGTGGCGTATTATATAATAATACTAGGTTATTTAAAATTAAAGGTTTATCCTTTATTTTGTTACGGTTTTTATAATTATCAAATTTAATTATCGTATATCTTTGTTTATTAATTAACTAAGTAACTTTAATTATATTTATTATCTTCCTTTTTAAAAATAAAATCTATTATTAAATTAAGTTTTCCTATAAAATATTCGAGTTCTAAGTTATAATCCTTTATATTAATAATACCGTCTTAATCGATTAAAATGCTTTATATCTATATAATAATTTATATAAATTTAAGTTATAATATATTATAATAATGTTATTTACGAACATTATTTTAAGCAAGAACTTAATTTATTTTTTCCCCGTACTATTTATCGCTTTTATTAAAGCTTTAACGATTAATACGTATTCTTTTTCGATAAATCCTTAACGCTAAGCAATATAAATAACGCCTTCCTTTCGTTTAATACCTAGCGCAATACAGGCTTTAATAACCTTACCTTTATTTTCGGAGTTACCGTTTATTTAAATCTTAATCGAAATACCGTACCGGTAAAAAATATATTCCTTTAAAAATTTCTTTATTATTATTAACGTTATTAATTATAAAGCTTTAATTTTTGAATAATTACATAATTCCCAGCTTATTTTAATAATAACTTTATAAATATTATTATCGGGTATTATTTAAATATCGATTACCTTAATAACTACTATGTTAATAAACTATAACAAATTGAAATTTTTTCGAAACTTTAATTAGCTATTTTTAAATATTTATAGTACGTAAATATCGCTTTCCGAATATATTTATATATACCTTACTAATAATAAGAAGCTATTATATAACGGTAAATCGAATTTTTATTTTTATAAATAAACTTTTCATATTATTATTTAATTACTAGTTAACATTTTTATTCGGTATTAATAACTTTACGATTATTATACCGCTTATTTACTTTTTGTTAAAAAATATTATTTTAAATAAAATGTTTTAAAACTTCATTTTTAAAAGCCGTTTTTTTCCGGGTAATATTAAGTCGATTAAGGAGTTTTAACGTTGTTAAAAACTTTATATAGTTTTGTAACGTTTTAAACTAATTTCTAATAAAAGATGCGTATTTCTAATTAAATTTATAAGATTTAAAAGCCGTTCCGGTTATAATTAAATTCAACTGTATAACTTTTCATTAAATATTAATAAAATTATTAAGTTTTCCTTTTATTAATCGTTTATTACGTTAAAAAACCTTAGTAAATTTTGATATATTATACGTAATATTTTTTAAAAAAATATATATTTAATTTCTAATTTAAATCGAACTTTATAAATATTGTATTAAAATTATTTTAAAATTTTAAAAATAATTCGATATTTTAACTTGCCGGTATTTTAATTTAATTCTACTTTTGTTTAGGTACTACTTTTATAGCGTATAAAATAATTTTAAATTTTCTGTATAAAAATCGATTTTTGTAATAAATAAGTTTATATCGGGATTATAATTTAATATAATTAAAATTAGGATTATCGTAAATATTTTTTCTAATTTTTTTATAATAAAATCTTAATTAAAACTTTAAATAAACGGCGCGTTTTTCCGCAATAACCGTATTAACGGGTTAATTATTATGGCATAATATTTAACAAAAACGAAATCATAAATAGTAATTTTTAAAAAACTTTTAATTTCCTTAACATTTCTATATAATTTAATTTTTAAAATGTTTATGATTCTAGTATTATCGCTTCGACGACTATTCGTTTTATAAAAAAATCCGATCATATCGGTTATTATTTAATTTGATTACACTTTTTGCATATTAATTATAACTCCGGTTAATTTATAATTTAGTAACGTTTTATTAATATTAACGATATGTTTAAAACCGAATTTCCTAATTTTTTTTAAAAAAAATTAATTTCGTTATACTACGTTTTCAGCTTTTTAATTTTAACGTTATTTACGAATAGTTAAGTTATTTTAAGTATTAAATTAATAAAAACTCTTGCGATAACGTAATAAAAATGAATTTATTATTTGGAATAATTTTAACAGTATTAAAAATATCGTATAATTTTTATTAATAAAAATTATTATACTCGGGAAAAAAATTTTAACGTTATTAAAAATTATATATCAAAATCCGAAAAAGATTTTTCGGAATTCTTTAATATAAACTTATCTTGTAACGTACTATATAAGCGAATTGCTTATACAAACGAATCGCTCATTTTTTACGCCATTTTAACTACGCAACTTTAATTATTCATTTTTTAACACTAATAACATAAAACGGCTTATAAAAAAAATAAGGATAAACTTAGCCGTTAAAGTTAAAAAAAACCCGAAATTTAATTATAAACGACTTTATATAATATATAATATTCCCGAATCTACCTTAAGAAACCGATATAACGGTAAATCTTGCCGAGCCGATATTGTCCCTAATTTGCAAAAATTAACGCCGACCGAAAAAAAATCGATTATCGAACGAATTCTTAACTTAGATACGTAAACGTTTTTTATCCGGTTTTAACATATTAAAAATATAACGAATTTGCTGTTTACTTAATACGTTACGATACGTATTAAGATTAATTAAGCGTTTAATTTTATTAAACGGCAAAAAAAATTTAAAATACGTTTAAATCGAAAAATAAATTATTAAAAAATTTTATACGAAAATTTAAAGATATTTCGTAAAAAATTTACGTTTATTCGGGTTATAATCGCGAAATATAATATTACAAAAAAGGATATTTATAACTTCGACGAAATAAAATTTTTAATAAATTTTTTTATAATAATAGGCATAATAATTACAAATGCCGAAAATCGTAAAAAACTTAGATAAACGTAAAAAAAAAAAATAGGGAATAATTTATAATAATATAGGCCATTAATTTTTAAAGCTGGACCTTATTTTTATTTATTATCTTTACCGGGAAAAACCATTTTTTCGCTAATTCGCTAATAACTTATTTTTACCCGATTAAAGGATTACCGTAAACGAAAACGGCTGGATAATAAATAAACTACGTTTAAAATAAATTAAATATTTCGATAAATATATTAAAACGCGTATGAAAAGTTCGAAACGTTTTTTTATCCTTAACGGTTACGAAAACCGTTATTTAATCAAATTCGAAAATTATTATAAAATTAATAACATTATTATATTTTATATATTTATTTATTTTTCTTATCGGTTTTAATCTTTTAATATATTTTATTTTTCCGTATTAAAACGTATTTATTTGCTATATATCGAAAATTTTATATAACGTTACGTTATTTACATTATTAAGGAAAATTTTATCGCCGGTTTTTATAACGTATTTAAAGCTACTATAATAACCGATAATATTAAATCCGGATTCGCAAAAACGGGACTTATTTTATTCGATTTTAATCGCGTCCTTTCCGAATTAAAAATTCCAGTTATACTTATACCAACCGTCTTTTTACTTACCTTTACTAATTCCGTTATTTTTCCACCTGCGAAAACTTTTAAAAATATTACTAAAGCGATTCGACGGGGACGCTATTTGCAAAAAAAAAATAAAAATTATCAAAGTAACTCGCCGACAAAAATAATTAAATCGGTTAATCTTTTAATAAAAAATAACTTACTACTTTATATAAAATTACTTTTTTAGAAAAAAAAAACGGTTATTTTCGCAAAACGAACTACGTTTTTAATAAACGTTAGAAAACTAAAAATATACGTTTTTTAAAAAAAACGCTTACTATAAAGGAAATAACGGCTTTTATATTTAAAAAAAATAGTAATAAATAATTGCAATTAATAAAAACTAAAGGTAATCGTCATAAGAAAATTTAAACGAAAGAACGGAAATATAGCGTTTACGACAAACCCGGATATAATACGCGTATTTATAAGGAAGTTATAAAGACGTTTAACGATAAAAAATTTAAGTAATTTGAATTAATATATTACGTTATAATTAATTTATTTAATTTCGTTATTGCAAAATGCTAAAAAACGAGCGATTCGCTTGTATAAGCGACTTGCTTATATAATACGTTAATATAATAATATTAACTTAGTTACGGAATTAATTAATCGCAAACTATTATTTTTTTAAATAAAAAATTAACTATTTTTATACGTAATATAAAATTATTCGAATATACTTTTTTAAATCTAGATTTATAATATATCGATTAATTTATTTTTTATATTAATTACTATTTTTATACCTTTAATTTATTATACCTTATAAGGAATCGTGCGGATTTTATAAAAAGGCGCCATATAATTTTTAATTTTTCCGTATCCCGGTTATTTTTAGGTTAAATTAATTCTTTTACAAAATAATATTTCCTTAAAAAAAAGCTTTTTTTATCCGTGTAATCTTATAAATTAATTAATTAAATACTGTATTTAATTATTTTTCAGTAAAACGTATATCGTGTTTTATAGTAAAAAGTTTAAAAAATAAAGTTGTTAATAAAATACCGAGTTTGTTACGATATCCGCCATTTTAATTAATAATTTGCTAGACTTTAATCAACTATTTACTTTTTTAATCTAGGCTTCCGGGAAGTATAAATTCATCAGGGGAAATATAATTAATAGAGATTTTTTTAAATTTATATATTATATTAAAACATATAACTTTATCTTTTTTTAAATTTGTTATATATTTTATTATATAAAATTTTATATAAAACGTATCTATGTTTTTTATTATTAAAGTAGTATAAAGTAATATTTTCTACCTTTAATTTATTATTAATAATTTTTAAACAGTAGTGTAATTTTAATTAATATACGTATTATTAATCGAAAAGATATATAAGCCTATAATAAGTTCGTTTATCTTTTTATTTATAACTTTACCGGCTATTTTTTAAAAATCTGTAATTAATACAAATATTACTATTAATTTATTTTATATAATATTAAAAAAATACTAAGTTTTTATAATGCTAAATTTTAAGATTTTTTCTATTATTTTCGGTTTTATATTTAAAGTCATTTTCGATTTTGTTATAAAGTTAAGTTTTGGTATTAACGACTGCGTTATATAATTATCGTCCACTATAAAAAAGAATTAATAATTAATTAACCGGTAAATTATATAAAAGTATAATTATATTTTTAAATCGAATTTTTTTATAAAAGTTAAAATTTATAAATTATATCCGAGTTTGTTTTATTATTAACTTATATTTTCTTATATAAAACGTAATAATAATTTAAAATTCGGTTCTGGTATTAATAATGTTATTAATTAAACTTTTACCGTTTTTATAACTTATTTTAATTGTTTTTTTTATTTTCGCTATTAAGTATTTTTAATGCTTTATTAGTTATAAAAATTTTGAAAGTTTCGTTAAAATCCGCATAAGCTTTTAGAAAGTTAACTTAAATAATTTTAAATTCCTTTTCTTGTTTTAAAATTTCGTTTCTTAAAACTTAATAAATCTTTTATTAATTAAATCGTTATAGTTAATTATATTATCCGTTTAAATACCGGTATTTATATTCATACATAAAGGTTTATTTTATATAACCTTATTATTATCGATTTTGTTTTTTTTTTATATTATTACTACATTTCTTTTTTGCGTTAATACTTTTAACTATTATAATATTAGTAAAAATATTAAGTTAATTAAAGTTATCGATCTATAACGTACGAATTTCCTTTAAATAACGAATACGTTTAACTTTTATAAGGTTATTCTATAATTTTTCATTTATTAAATTTAAAGATTTTTATAAAATATAGTAATTTAGTAATATTAAACTGTATCTTATTTCGTTAATATTAAAGTTATAATTATCCGAATTTTTTTTTAAAATATTATATCGCCGATTAAAATACCGTATCTTTTTTCGATAATGCCTGGGAAAACCTAACGAATTATATATCTATTTAAAAAAAGTTTTTCAAATAAGAATCCAGGCGTTAATTGCCTAATATTTAAAAATATTAAGGAATTATATAATATTTATCTTATTCCGATGATTTTTCGTTTTAAGATAAATTATAAAGCTATTATCGTCGAGCGAAATTAACCCCGTATTTTCTATATTTATAAATAATTTACAATTATATATAAATTATCCGTTGTTTAAGTAAAACTAATGAATACTAAGTTTAAAGTTACCGTATTTAATTTTTTTTCGCTTTATAATTTTCGATAATTATTTTGATAATTATTTTAATAATTATTTTAGTTACGGTAAAAAGTTTTCCGGTTATATTTATTTGGCTAAAAGCTTATGATATTAATTAAAGGGTTAATATTATAATTATAAGCTTAAAATAATTCCTATTCTAACAGAGCGTAATATTAAAAATTTTAAGAAACTTTTCGATTCTTTAAGTTTTTTTTAAAAACTTTTAAATTTTAAATTTATCGTATTTACGTAATTTTTAATTCTTAGAACGTATTTGTAATTTTAAACACTTAATCAGAACGGCTAAATAACGTCTATGTTAAACTGGGATTTTTTAAACGTTAATATTTTACCTTTTACTATTATAATAAATAAAATCGGTTCTTTTTTATATAATTAAAATTAAAACGGATTTCCGATTATTTTTTATATTCGTTATAACGTATTAATCTAGCTTTATTAAAAGCTTGATTTTTAATTAATATTAAAACTCTGTCGTAAAATAATACGTATAAGTTTTTAAATATTAAAAAAGATTATTTAAATTTTTTTCGAAAGAGTTAACTAAAGAGCTTTTAAATAAATTCTTAATATATTCCTTTTTATTAACCATTTTCCTTATAAACTTAGACTTTAAGTCATATCTCGGATTTTTGTAATATATTTTAAGTAATATTTACAAATATAACTAGAAATATTACGTTAAATTTATTTTATTAAAGCCTTTAACCGGTTATTACAGTCCGAATATATTTAAAATTTTAATGTTTAAAAGTTTTTAAAATATTTGTAATAATATAGTTTTATTTAATAATTCCGTTAAATATAACCTTAATTCGGGTTTTTATTATAGGATTATTAATTTAATAAAAAAGCTTAGCGATTATTTTAATATCTTTAAATTTATACTTTTTAAATAATTTATATTTTTCTTTAAATTAATTAATAATTTTAATATTTAAAAAATAAAATTTAGAATATGTAAATAAATCCGGGAAAACTATAAAAATATAAGTTTATTTATTATATCGTTTAAAAAAGCCGTAATCCTTTTAATTAATAGGTTTTACGGCCGTAACTTTAAGTATTAATACCGTAAATCCGGTAAATATTTCCGAAAAGGTTTAAATTAACGGAATTTCCCGTTTTTTAAGAATTTTAATCATAATTTCAAAAATATTCGATTTTTTCGTAAATCTTAATAATTTGATCGGATTATTCGAGGATTTAACCTTATTAATTTCGTTTTTGTTTTATAATTCTTTTAATCGGTATTAAATAATAACGTTTAAAATAAAGCTTTAGTTTTTTATACTAAAATATTCGGGTATTAATATTAAGCTTTATAATCCTATTTATATAATAATTTTTAAAACTTTCGGTAATTTTTTAACGAATTAATTACAGTTAATAATCCTTTAATTTTTTAAATTTGAAAATACAGTTTTAATAATGAAATTATACTTCAGTAGAAAGTTAATAATAATTTTTAAAGTTTTTTTTAACTACATTTTAAAATTATATTATAACTTAAAAACAAATATTTTCCTTTTTTTAACTTTAAACTAAACCGTTACCTTTTAATTCATACGTTATTATCGTTCGAATTTAAATAAAGTTATTTTTATTATAAAAATTAATACCTTTATTATTTTCTTAATTACCTTAATATTTAAATTAAATATAAATAGCAAATTCTATATTACTTTTCTTAATAACGTTTATATTAAATATTAACTAATTAATAATAAACAAATCCAGATATCGATACTTGGCGGTTATATCGGCTTTTTCGTATTTTGGTAAAAAACGTTATTCCCTTTTTATAATTTTTTTAAAAACCGAAATATTTAGCCTTTTAAACCCTTTCCGTTTTTTATCTAAATTTATAATCCGTTCTATATCGTTAATTACCTTGTTGGTCTTACTGCTCTAATCTTTTAAATTCTATTTAAGTACGTATCTTTCGGTGTTAATTACTGCAAATTTTTTAGTTAATCTTTATTTTTACCAACAATTTTCATTTTTTCTTATCCTATTACGTAAACTTTTATATAATAGAAATTATTTTTAAATTATATAATTAATTTAAAATAAATTAATTAAACTTTATTTTATTATTATCGTTATCGTTTATACTTTTCTATTATCGAAAAAAAAACATTATATCTTATTTAATAACTTTATATTAATCGTTCGTAACTAAAGTTAACGATATTATCGTATTATACTACTATCGTTCGTATCGTAACTATGTATTTCTTAAATTGTTATTTTTATAATCGTAATTATCCGTAACTTTCCGTAACTATTTTATTCGAAAACTTTTTAATTAAGGTTTCGTTTATTCTAACTTTTTAACGAAAAATCGTAAATTACTTCGGCAGCTAATTAAAACTAATATCCTTACCCAAAACATTAAATAAATTAAATCGGAAAAATTTAATCTTAATTAGTAAATATCGGAAAAAAGGTTAAGGGCGAAATTATAATTAGAGCAATATGCAAAATAACGCAAATCTGTATTAATCGGTATTAAAACTGTAAAAAAAAATTATTAACGGTAATAAATAATAACGGGGTTACGCCCGAAAGAAATGAACTCTTAGAAATACCTTTAAAGCTAAGTCCTTAAACCCTGCATTATTTTATTATTAAAGTAAAATTTATTAATTATAAGTTAATAAATTAATTCAATTTAAATAAGTTTTATTTATTTTATATTTTATAAACTTTTTATTATAATTTATATAGTATGTATAAATTTATCATAAACGTTTTACTTTTCCTTCTTAATTTAATATTTTAATTATAGAAAGTTATTAGGTTTAAGCTATATTATTTAAACTAAGTTAAAGGTACGAAATAATTATACTAATAATTAATAAGATAAATACTTTAGCTAGTATTTTCGGATACGATAACTATTAATCGTTTTTACTATTACGATAAATTATACCCCAATATTTCAACTATAAATATTTTTAATATTTTTTAATTTTAATTATTCGAATGTATTATATTTTAATAACGGTTATTAAAACCTAATAATTTCGAGTTATAATTATCATAAACCTTAAAATTTAAACATAATAAATAAATTTTAATTAAGATAAAATAATATTAATAAGAAGCTATAACCGAAATAACCGTATAAATATATATATAACTATAGAAAACGTTTAATTATTTAGTTATTATAAATTTCCTTTTTTTAAAGAAGTAAATGTATTAAATGGACCCCTTTTTTACATATTACAATTTAGGCTTTATTATTTCGATAAGGGAATTTGGGATTTGATTGGTTAATATTTAGCGTTATAGGGCGGTACTTAAGTAATTTTGAAGAAATTGGGAAAACGAGCAAGGGAGGCCTGAGCTAGCTGAGGTAAGATATGGGAGGAATGAAGGAACTATTGCGGATGGGTCTAAGTATCAGGTACTTAACATGGCTTCGACGGCCTCTAACTAACCTGGGCGTTGGATATGGGGCTCTTATTTGAGGTCTGCATCATTCTCTATTGATTGGCAACGTCTGGAGCGAATGTGAGCTCGGTTGCCAGTCGAAAAATGTTAAGATTTTCGGCTCACTTCGCCCGCACCCGAATGAATGCTCCAAATGGGCATTGTCGCCGATGAATGCCAACAGATAGGGGCCAAACTCTTGATGTACATTTGCGGCACGGCCCGTGAGGAACCAATGTCGGAGTGAGTTCCTCCCGGAAGCTAAGGCTTTCGGGCCGCCTAAGCCACCCATCCAACAGTTGTTTCCGAAAGGTCCATTACCAACAGGTACCCACTTCAATTTTGACCAATGAGGGCGCGCCAGTGGACAGGTAGATGACGGATCGGCTGCACACTGAGTGGTTGGTTCCATGCTTGGAATTTATGCATTAGCATGGGCGTTTGATCAAGTTGGTTCTCCGGCCCGCGCATTCCCAAGCCCTACATTGCTCTTGAACCGTCAGCAGTCGAACTGACAAGAGACAACGTAGTGCGATGCCTACGTGTTATGACCTAACAGGGTTTGGTGGCACTGAGCCAGACATGTGATGCACAGTTCGGGTTTATCTTCACACAGTCTTCCCATGTCCTACCCCTACACCGTAGGGTGAGCTTCGCGAGGCTATCACCTATTTGAATCTTGCGCGTTTGATGTAGGAATTCCTACCCTACTTTGGCTTCGTACATGCCAACACGATGGCTCAACTACGGATTATTGACCCAATCTGTTCATCGATGAGATTCTACAACATGTCTAATTCAGCGCCTTCGGGGCACAGCAACTTAATAATGACACGAGATTCGACTAACTGTTGTAAGATATAGTGAGTATGATCCAATCAGAGGAAGGTATGTGTATTGTTGACTCGATGAGAAGTGTAATCTGCAGTGTATTAAAGTCCCCTAATACCCTCTAGATACATAGACGTTCAGGCCTCGGGTTCCGACGAGACTATTCCTCCGGCTTCTGGGTTATACGACCTCCCTTATATTTACCAACTGCCACTCTGCTCCTTCATCTCCTACACTTCCTCTTGCTCATGACTCAGGTCATCGCCAAGGCCGAATCCCCGGAGCTTTCATTATAATACTCCCTTACGACGTAACTACCGTATTGATGGGCATCAGGCCAAATATTACCTGTTCTGGTGCAAGGTTGCCCGATTATCAATCTAGGGGATATCAGGAGACATTCCTCGCGATACCGAACGGAGCGGTCAGCAGCCAACACGCACCACAATGGCCACAGCAAGAAGCGGTGAGCGTCGTATGAGCACAGGGGTTTATACTCGGTTTGTTCTCTTTGCGTTGTATGAGCGCGGCGTCTTAGGCCTCAATTTCGGTTTCATTTGGGGATGCCCTGTACGCCGTACCCTCCTACCCCTTTTCGCCAACAACCTATCCCAACGGCATCTCGACTGCGGAGTGGGGACTGGTTATTTTCCTGCAGAGGCATTGAAACGCCACCACCAACTGCAGGATCGGCACCCACAAATTACCCTACTCGATCTCAATCAGAACTGTTTGGACGCGGCTAGAGAAGCAATCCTGGTCGTGGCGCCTCAGACTCGAATCGATTGCATCGTGGCAGATGTCAGACGCCCTCTCCCAACATCATTGGAAGGCTCAGTGTTCGATTCGATCTCCATGTTTAACCTATACCATTGCATTCCTGGGGGACCTAGCAAACTGCGGGCAATAAGGACATACAAGGACCTTCTTACAGACGAAGGTGTGTTGACTGGTTGCACAATCCTTGGCGCAAAGCATGCAACTGGCTGGTTCGCACCAATGTATCTTAGACTTTATAACCGTGTTGGCGTGTTTAGTAATTTAGAGGACACCGAGGAGGAGATAGTTAGCGTGCTTAATTCGGAATTCATGGAAGTGGAGACGTGGCTGGTGGGGATGGTATTGCTATTCAGGGCAAAAGGCCCCAGGCGCTGACATGTAGTAGCTGTAAAAACTAGGGAGTTGGGGTGAGAGACTTTGAGTTATTCTAGAACCTATTGACCTGGAGACTTTTCTGGTACTCAATCATCCCTTAATCGTGTCACAGTGGTGAGCTCATCATCGAAGAAACAAAATTGGTGCGATAGAAAAGGAGAGAAGACTTCCACCCTGTTGCCCGAGTTCGCGCCAAGAACAGTGGTACTTCACCTAACCCCCTTCCCTTTACTGAAAAGCCAGTCCATTGATTTGCAGACCTTTACAGGCGTCACCTCGGGGTGTGAACACCGAATGGGGCCCATCATGTACTCCGGCAATAACATCGCGGAGCTGATACGAGTCCCGGGGTCCCCTTGAGTCCGTACCTCCGGAGGGAGCGATATGAAGTGGGGATTGGCCACGGCTCTTTCTCATGTTCGTATAGCAAGCACCAACTGCAGAGTCCGAAAAGGGGGTAGCGGGGGAGGAATATTAAGGGCGGCATGTACCTAGTTAAGTACATGGACTACCAAACAATTACTTCAGGTTAAGTGGGATCCCCCCTAACGCTCCACCACCCCAACGCCGCCGCCATTTCATATACAAAATCAACAAAATAGCATACCCATAATTAGTTAATAAAAATACATATTAATAAATAAAAAGCGAAAATAAGTGTATGTATATTATAAATAAAATATATATAATTTATAATTTATAAAACTATACGTTAAGATTATTTTCCGTTATAATAATATAGAATATTATATATAACTTTTAAATTTAATAATAAAGTAAAACATGTATATATATATATATAATTTAAAAAAATACATTATAATTTCTATTAAAGCTTTTTATTATTTACCTATATTACAATTTTAATATTATATTAAAAAAAAATATAAAATCGAATCTTTTTATGTCTTTAATAAGTATAATAGCTATTACGTAGCTTAGATGTAATTTTAAAAGCTTTAATTAGTAAATCTGTAAGATATGTCAGAAAGTACCTACGTTTACTATTTTTGTTGGATTTATAATAATATTTTAAAAACATAGCAGTTTCGGCGATGTGAGATAACGCAACCCCCTTGCAAGCCAAGCTAGAGGACAGGGCTAGGACAGGTCCCCATATAAATCCTGATACGAGACTGTCCAACAACAGTCGCTGATACGACCCGTATGGGGTTCGTAGCTCAGTTGGAGCTAACAATTATTTGACAGGCGGTTTGTATGGGAAATCGCCGGCTCGTTGGGGGGTGGAGCGTGA